>CANXYC010313366.1:0-13662 GCA_948193065.1 Aleurites moluccanus | reverse complement strand
GTTATGGGAACCTATAGGGTCACACATTTAGATCGGATCGATAATAGGAATTTTAATTCATGAGATGGATTAAAATTAAATAAGCATTGGGCTAAATTGTTTAGCTAAGAACTAATATAAGCCCAAAATTTGAGCCCAAGTTAGATAGGGTGAATTAGGGTTTTATTAGTTAACCAAATGCTAGGGTTAAATGCCTATAAATACACATATGATGTTATTTTTTTTGGAGAGACTTACTTTTCTGTCATTTTTTAGAGTAAAGGAAGTGAACCCTAATCCTAATTCTCTTAGACGAATCTAGCAAAACGTCTTGGAGATTATCTTCTTGTTCGTGAGATGAATCAAAGGAGATACGATCTGTTCGTATGGATACCGTAGAGGCAGAAGGCACAAAAGCTTCTGCTCCTGACTCAGAATCATTCTTTTGTAGACGAATCATCAACCAAAGGTACAAACCCTAACCTTCTGTTCTGGATCTTCATATGGATCACGGAGGAAATCGAATAAAAATTTTATTTCGCTGCCCTTTTATTATTTCGATTTCCAACACAAAAGTTTTCTGTACAGTTGGATCAGTTATCGGTTATTCAGGAGTTTCCTAATGTATTTCCTGATGAGTTGTCAGGATTGCCCCCTGACAGGGAGATTGAGTTTGAGATGGAGGTGCATGTATGCACATACCCTATATCTATTCCACCATACAAAATGGCTCCAGCTGAACTGAAGGAATTGAAGATGCAGTTACATGAGCTATTAGATAGAGGGTTTATCAAACCGAGAAGTTCTCCATAGGGTGCACTAGTACTATTTGTGAGAAAGAAAGATAGCTCATTAAGGATGTGTATTGATTACAGACAGCTGAACAAAGTCACAGTGAAGAACAAGTATCCGTTGCCTCGGATCGATGACTTGTTTGATCAGCTGCAAGGTGCCAACCATTTTCTAAGATTGATTTGAGGTCTGGGTATCATCAATTGAAGATCAGGAGTGGTGATATACCCAATACTGCTTTCAGAACCCGCTATGGACATTACGAGTTCTTGGTGTTGCCATTTGGGTTGACCAATACACCGGCAGCTTTCATGGATTTGATGAATAGGGTGTTCAGGTCGTATTTGGATAAGTTTGTCATCGTATTCATTGATGACATACTTATTTATTCCAAGAGTGAGGAGGAGCACAAGGAGCATCTGAGGATTGTTTTGCAGACACTTTGAGAGCATTGGTTGTATGCTAAATTATCTAAATGCCAGTTCTGGTTAACCGAAGTGTGTTTCCTTAGGCATATAATATGCAAGGAAGGGATTAAAGTGGATCCTCAGAAGATAGAAGCAGTTACTAATTGGCCTCAACCTACCAGTGTTTCAAAGGTGCACAATTTTCTAGGTATGGCTGGATATTATCTGAGGTTTGTGAAGGATTTCTCTCGGATTGCAGCCCCTTTGACTAGGCTGATAAGGAAATAGGAGCGGTATGTATGGACAGATGAGTGTGATTGCAACTTTCAGACTTTGAAGTATTGTCTTATCGGTGCTTCAGTGTTGGTATTACCAATAGAGGGGGAGAAATTCACTGTATATTATGATGATTCTTGATTGGTCTAGGGTGTGTATTGATGCAGCTTGGTAGGGTAATTGCTTATGCTTCTCGTCAGTTAAAGAAGCATGAAGCAAACTATCTAACTCATGATCTGGAGATGGCAGCTGTTATATTTGCCTTGAAGATTTGGAGACATTACTTGTATGGATCGAAATGTGAGATATATACTGATCATAAGAGTCTATAGTATATATTTCAGCAGAAGGATCTGAATCTTAGGCAGCGCAGATGGGAAGAGCTTCGTAAGGATTATGGCTGCGAGATTCTTTACCACCCGGGGAAGGCCAATGTAGTGGCGGATGCTTTGAGTAGGAAATCGATGGGTATACTTGCTCATATTGTGATTGGCAAAAGGACATTGATCCGAGAGATGAGAGAGTTGGCGAATTTGGGGGTAGAGTTGGAGTTCGGATCCTGAGATCAGAACCAGGCTTTGATAGCCCAATTTCGGGTGAAGTCACTATTGCTAGATGATATTAAAGTGGCTTAGGACAGGGATCCTTATCTACTGAAGCTCAAGGGAGAGGTACAGAATGGGAGGATGTCAGAGTTCACAGTAGAGGATGGGGTATTGAGATGTGGGAAGCATATTTGTGTACCATATTTTGATGGGCTACGGGATCGGATTATGAGAGAGGCTCACTAATCAGCATATAGTGTACATCCAGGGATTACCAAGATGTTCCATGATTTGAGGGATGTTTATTGGTGGCCAGGGATGAAGAGAGATGTAGCTCAGTTTGTGTCAAAATGCTTAGCCTATTAGCAAGTTAAGCTCGAGCATCAAAAGCCATCAAGGCTACTTTAGGAGATAGAGTTGCCACAGTGGAAATGGGAGCAAGTGACCATGGATTTTATAGTTGGTCTACCGAGGACTTTGAGGGAATATGATTCTATATGGGTGATTGTTGACCGATTGATGAAGTCTGCTCATTTTCTAGAGGTTAAGACCAACTATACGGTAGCTCAGTACGCACAGTTGTACATGAATAAGATTGTGCGTCTTCATGGAGTTCCTTTGGTGATTATATCAAACAAGAGTACATAGTTCACATCTCGATTTTTGTAGAAGTTTCAGGAGGCTATGGGTACCCAGTTACGATTTAGTACTGCTTTCCATCCGCAGACTGATGGGCAATCGGAGAGAACGATCCAGACTTTGGAAGATATGTTGAGATTATGTGTTCTGGATTTCAAGGGTAACTGGGATTATTATCTGCCGTTGATAGAGTTCTCCTATAACAACAGCTATAACTTTTATATTTGTATGGCTCTATTTGAAGCACTATATGGTAGGAAGTGTAGATCTCTAGTGTGTTAGGTGGAGCAGGGAAAGAAGCAGCTTGAGGGACCAGAGCTCATTAGAAAGACTATGGAAAAGTTTCCTATGATCAGAGATCGGATGAGGACTGCCTTCAGTAGGCAGAAGAGTTATGCTAATCTGAAGAGGAAGGATGTACATTTTTCAGTTGGTGATTATGTCTTCCTTAAGGTCTTACCAATGAGAGGTGTTATGAGATTTGGGAAGAGGGGTAAGCTATCACCAAGGTTTATAAGCCCGTTTGAGATTCTTAAGAAGATTGGTAGTGTGGACTATAGATTGGCTCTTCCACCCAGTATGAGCCATGTACATCCAGTATTCCATATATCGATGTTGCGGAAGTATGTCTCTAATCCATCGCACATTTTGGAGGTATAGGATATGGATCTCAGTGATGATTTGTCCTATAAGGAGCTACCTGTGGAGATCATTGATAGACGGGTTAGACAGCTTCGAAATAAAGAGATCCTGATGGTTAAAGTGCTTTGGAGGAATCATTCCATAGAGGAGTGCACATGGGAGAGCGAGCAGGAGATGAGGAGCAGATACCCATTCCTATTCCAGCAATGAGGTATGTTTTTATTTAAATTCGAGGACGAATTTATTTGTAGAGGGATAGAATGTAATACCATAGAAAGTTATAACTCTCATGCATGAATTAATTCTTAGTTTGTGGTTCATTAGTCTTAAAATGATGGTAAATAATTTTAGTGACACAGTTAGGAAGCGAACTTGTTACTTTTCCGGAAAGCGGCGGTGCCGGGAACACTGCCGAGAAATAAGTTGTCTGGTCAACGAAAGATTTTCTGAAGTTGATCTAAGGGTAAAAGATCACCATAATTTATGTGTAATTTTGGTAAAAAGAAAGAAGTGAAAATCATTTAGGAACACTGAAAAAGTAACTAATGGAATTATTGTAAATAAAGGGAAGTTTAAGGTGAATAGTGAAAATTGATTGGTCGAGGTTACAGAATGACTTCAGAACTATTTTCATAAAGAATGATAAATTAAAATAAGCTAATTGACTCCCCACTCTGATGTCTAAATCTTAACAGAATTGAAATAATAAATTAAAGAAGATTTTGGATGAAAGTTTCGGGAGTTAGTTGTAATTGTGCAAATTGATTTTTCTTTATATTTTGCCTTAGCCATTATTTGTTCATCTTTTTCCTAAGGTTGAGTCGAACCACCTTTCTTTGTTTCTTCTTCCATTTCTTCTTCATTTCTTCACCAAATCCTTAGAAAATTAATGGAAAAATTGAGTTTTCATCTATCTTAACTCATTTCCATCCTTAAATTGTAAAAAGAAGCTAAGGAAACCAATGAGGGATTGATTGAAGATTTCGGCCATTTCCTTAAGTTGAGGTAAGAATGAGTTTTGTTTGATTTTATTGATTAATTAGATGTTATTTAGGTTGAATTAAATGGGTATGGTGGTTAATTGCATCAATTGATGCAATTTTGTTGAAATCCCTAATTTGGATGGTCAATTTGAAGTTGTAAGAAATGAGTTGTTGATTTAGTGTTTGTATTGGTTAATTAGTGTTGAAATATGTTAATTGGATATGAATGGATCATTAATTAGTGGTTTGTTTGATGTAGAACATCAAATTTGACAAGGTTGCCCTATATAGTTTCATTTGGTGATTTTGGTGGAATTGAGCTATTCAAAGGGATTTGAAGTATTAAGTGAGCCTATATTGCAACCTAAAATATGTCTAATTGATTGAATTGTTGATTGAAACCTTACCTTAAAATCCCACGTTTGGTCTTACCATTGTTACTATTTATTACCTATGTTTTTGTTTAATTTTCTTTGATATTCCTTAGCCAATTTGATCCATTTTGAAGTTGTTTAATCTTGTTTCTTGAATGCCTATACCTTGTTTGACAATGTGGCTTTATGTTGGTTGAATTGGGCAAGTCAAATTTGTAATCTAACCTAACCTATTGGTTTGCCATTGTATGCCTACCATATGTTCGATGAAATGCCTAGTTCATTTGCCTTTGGCCTAATGGTTTGTATTCCATAGACCTACCATTTGAATGCCATTGTTGCCAGCTACGTTAGCATGCCAATTGGCCTACCAATTTTCATCACCGAACCAACTTTTGTTCCATATCTTTGTTGTTTACCATAACATTTATCGTTGCTTATATATTGTATTCTGCTATGCCATTGATTTATATAGTACTTGATTTGAAAGATATTGATTATATTGACAGTGATGATACTATTATTGCAGAATGGTGTCTATTGACATGTTATCTATTTCTATTGACCTAAATGTGGTTTGACAGAGTTGTCTCACCGACAGGGTAGTGAGTACATACTATCGGCAATGTGCACATTGATATTGATGCCCTAGCTGGGAAGGGTTATTGGTCCCGGCCATAGGACTTGATCAATCTTATGCCTATGTGATATATGATCGACTATGTGATTACACATAGTCTACGTGTTTCATGGCCCTCTGTCTGTCTTACCATATGATTCCATAACTTGATTTAACCATTGTTATTCCTATTGATTACTGATATTGATTTTGTAACTTATATGATTACTATACCATTATTCCTTATCATGTGTAAATCATTACTTCAACCTATATTTCATTGATGATGCATATAGATTCACTGAGTATCATCTATACTCACTGTTTATTTGCTTTTTATCCATTTCAGGAAAGGAGTAGGGTGCAGAATCCCGACGTCTGTTTCTCTGCGGATTTCTGCTACAGAATTCTGATGTATATATTCTATTATGTATTATTATTTTTGGTGTTCATTATCTAGCTACTCCATGGGGTATGTATGGGTTAGCTAGGATATGAACATGTGTACATAATACTTGATGGTATATATATGAGTTATATGATGATATTATGGTGTGATATATGATTGTTACAGCCAATTGCAAAAATTACAGAATGATTGACAGAATAACAGAATGAATGGTAATTAATTAAAATGGATAATATATGGTGGTTTATAGATGATTCATGTGATACTGGATTCTACGGGTGTCGGTCGCCATTGGCATATCCTGTGCCCTAGGACCATCGCGGTTCGAGAAACTGGGTCATGATAGTGATGTTAGAGCCGAATCCCTCTTCCAATTAGTTCTTGATTTGCTTTGTGTTTCAAGGTGAAAAACGGATAAAAGATGGAAGAATCAAGGTTGTTTTAAGGTATTCTTATAGTTTTCTTAAGAAAATTGCGTGAAAAATGAAGAAAGAAAAGGAGTGATTTGGCCTAGTTAATGGAAGGAAGAAGATGACCAAAAAATCTTCTAAGTGTTCTTATATAGTAGGAAGAATTGAAAAATTACATTTTATTCCTTAAACTTACCATTAATTAGACTTTGACCCTACATCTTTTAGTAATTAATTATGTCAATTCTGTTGAGAATCAGATTTCAAAATGGGAACCGAAATAGTTTATTTTTATCTGTAGTTTATCATTATATAGGTTTCAGAGTCATTTTGGGTCATGGACGGTGTGTTTCCCAAAATCCCCTGAAGTTTCACTTATTTATAATTTTGTCATTCCATTGATTTTCCAATATCTTTAATACTTTTCCATACTTTATTCGTATAATTCATTATTATTATACTTAATCTTCCATTATACAAGTATCTGTGAAAAATTAACTTAATTTAAATATTGTATAAATTCCCCAAAATTCCTAATTCTCGTCGGCATTATCGACCCGATATTTAGAAAAATTTATGAGTTACTGTAGCAAATTTCTAGGGTATTACAATTATACATGGTATAATTAATCATACAACCTCACATGACCATTCCTAAAAGACCACATGATATTATAATTAACTTTACAATTTTGAATAAAGCACATTAATCCTAATGAAATAGAAGGAGAAATGAATCCTTTAGCAATCTACCAAATATAATACGCAATCCATTAAAGGTAAAGTATTTCATACAAACATGCATCTAACATCCGTAATAATGAAAGGGAAGGAGAAATGAATTTAAACAGTCCAATCTTCAATATGACCTTTAAAGCCATAAACTTACTTTTGTGACTAAGTGCATATGGGACCAGTTGCCTTAGCAAACGGTGGGCCTCATTGGCTTCATGATTCACATGTAATACACTTCTCCCTGGTAAATTCCTACATGGTTAGTCTTAACAAGCAAACACAATTCCAATATATATGGAAAAATGGCAAGCAACTTTATATATAAATCACATCATCAATTAGCATGCTTAAATTCATATTTGAATATTCATAGACCACAAAATATGCCAAAACATTATTCATGTAATCAAGTTCTCATATTATCAAATTAAAATATGTTATTTAACATATTGAGTTAACATGACATTAACTAGTCATCCTAAATATGCTTATACTAGCTTATATGGCAAACAAGCTAGCTTTCATACAACAATCATGTTTTCTTCTATTAATTATAGTCATCATATATAAATGTTATATATATATTATTTACTTAAAATATTCATTAAAAATAGGGGTTAATTACATCTATAGTACTCTAAATTTTGGCTCCTGCACATTATGGTACTTAGACTTCATTTTGTTATATAAAAATACTCGAACTTCATACACCGGTCACTTAAAAGTACTTCTATTATGAATCCATCCATTTTGCTAATGGTTCGCACATGTGGCTAATATTTTAATTTAATTCAACTCATATCATATGCCAATTGTACAGAAAAGCTTTTTGTGTGCATGAAATATCTTCCTTCTTGATCATCATTAAATCTCCTTTTTTATCTTCTTATTTCTCTCATATGTAAAATCATTCAAAACAAACAATAATGGGGTCTCTAGATATTTCTTCTTCGGTTTTTGATTCAAAATTACACCAATTAAATCCTAACAAAACCACCACAACTACTTCTTCCATAATCTAGACCTCTCCTAAACCTTATCTTTCACCCAAACACTCCTAAATTTTAAAGGCTTTATCTTCTTCTCTGGCATAGACAAATATGGGTTCATTGCTAAGATACATGCTTTGTCTCCAATTCTAGCCCGAAACCCAGAACTCATACAAATTAAGAAAGCAAATATTTGAATATGAGATTTAGAGAAAATGGTGATGAGAATAGTGTTTGAGGGTTATGGAGTGAAGCACTCTTATGAATCTCACCAAGAATCAATAATTTACCTACTAAGAATGAATTAATATAGAGTTCCTGGGAAGGATGAAGATAATTTGGGCATCAAGAGTCATACAGACAAGAGCTTATTTCCTTATTTTATGAGGGGTTTTTTTTTTTATGTTTGGCTTTTGAGAAAATAAAGGAAATGACGAGATGCACTCTTATGGACTGCTCTTATGAACTTTCATAGCAATCATTAGGAAGGTTTATGTCGAAAGGTATATTGATCAATGATCATTAAGTGAAAAACTCGGGCTACTTAGGTTGTTTATGCTTAAAAAATTCAAGTTGGGCTATGGATTTTCTTGGGCTGTTTACTCTAAATCTTTGGAATGTTTTTGTCATCTTTTATGTTGTTTTTGCATTAAAGATTCAAAAAATGTTTCTTAGTCATTGATGGGTTTTTGATACATTTTGGAGATAGTGAAGGTATATATTATATGATGATCAATCTTGGATATGGATTTGTAGTTTCAATAAACTTGATCAATTGGATACAGATTTTGTATTTTCTTATTAATGGGTTTTAGAGAAATTGAAATTTTTTGGGATTTTGTTTGCATCATATAGAAAAACATAGATGGTTTATTTCTGAAATGATCTTTTTTCATGGGTTGATTGGAACCAATATTTTTCTATGTTTTCTTTTATTCTCTAATGCATTTATTTTAGAATAAATGATAATGATCTCAACTGAATGGAAATTCTAATACAAATTCACAGGTCAAAACAAAACTAGAACCAACTTTCCTCGTTTTTAATCTTTAAGTTAGAAAGTGAAAGCAGGGAATAAAATACAAAACAAGAATAAGAAAAAGTAATTGTGTTGATGGAAGATAAAAGTAAAGAAAGAAGAGTTTGAAACAAAGCACATGCGCACAAAAATTAGGAATGCATAGTTGGCATCTGATATGGAAAACGTTAAAGTAAAAAAAGTGGCCACATGTAAAAAAGTGGCCACGTGTGTTGTTATTAGCGAAATGGACGAATTCATAATAAAAGTACTTTTAAGTGACCAGTGTATGAAGTTCTAGTATTTTTATATTATAAAATGAAGTCTAAGTACCATAATCTATAGGAGCTATAAATTGGAGTACCATGGGTGAAATTAATGCTTAAAAAAAGTAGCTAACTTCATGACATGATCATATATTATCCATTTAAAAGCAAACAATTCATGCCAAGATTACTACATATTTTAATCATACTAAACCACATGTGATTGCACCAAACATGTCATTAATCATGATAAATCTAACATGACATTAGCTAAACATCTAACATGTTCATATTAATGCAATTAAAAAGTATTTTGATATGCCATATTCATTACATTAAGTTAAATATACAAACTATCATACTAAAGATGCAAATCAAATAACTTAACACCACAAACATTAAATCATTAGCAAGTTGTTGTTCATGGCATACAAAAACTTTTATTATATTATAACGACATCCTATATGCTTATAAATGAGATTTGTAAATATACATTCATCATATGAAGATCTAATCACAATTAAAGCATGAAAAAAAATCAAGAAAGGTCATAAAAATACAAGGGGCAAAAGAGCAGGGCCATGTTGCCCTACTCTAGGGTCGGCCGGCCATTGGGAAGGGCAACATGGCCATTTACAGGGCCACCCTCCTTGTTCAAGGGCCAAAAGCCCCTTGTCCCTGGGGCTATGCCTTTATGGCTGTTTTGGCCATTTTGATGCAATGGTGAACTGATTTCACAACCTTTTGACCCCGATTGCTCAAAACACATTAATTTCAATATTCAAAGTGTCATAATACATTAAAAATAAGTTCAAATATATATCAAATTTTATATAATATTCAATTTTAGAAATGAGTGTGTGTTTCAAGCCAATGGTGATCTATATTAATATAATCCTAAATTTATACAAACTAACCTTAATATATTCATTAAGTGTAATTTTTATTATAAATGATCATCATTTTATACATATAACAATTTCAATATTTATGCAAACACAAAAATATAGAAATGAGATCATATGGATTGTCACTAATCCATATGATTATACAAAGTTTCACATATTTAAAATCAAGAAAAATTAAACAACAAGAAAACTACCCAAACTTGGATACACTGAGCTCTCGGCAATTCTCCCTCAAGCTTTTATGTTTTTCATTATTGTGGAATAAATATGAATTCAAGAACTTCAAAGCATGATTAGTTGTTTGTCCATTAAGGCTAATTGAATCAACTTTTTGATTTAAATAAATATACTTCTTATTTAAAGAGCACAATCAAGAACTTTCTTAACATGCTTCTTTGTAAGAAGATTAAAATAAAGGCTTCTAAATCAAATTTTATTTAGTTTTACTTGATTGTAAAAATTTTAATTCAAAAAGAACTTTCTTAATCTCAAAATAATTGCAAGATTTTAATTCAAAGGATAACAAATTTTAATCTTCAAAATAATTTAATTCAAGAGTTTAATGTTCAATTTAAGTTTTTCAAATATCAAGTTTTAAGTCCAATTTTAGATTCAAAGTTATTTCTCCTAAATTTTCGACCTAATGTTCCCTTTTCAAGTGGAGGTATAAGGATATTTATAGGCTTCAAGAAATCCCTTCACCCACTCCTAAATAGGAAGACTACTTGTGTGCAAGTCAAGTATTCTCCTATTTAGTTTATTTAGGTTCCAAAAAAGGTTTAATTCTTAAATAAAATAAATAAAAAATTCCAAAATAGTTTAAAAGTTTCATATTTAGTTATAAAGCAAAACTTTTTTTTTTCATAAAATACTAAAATGGAACAAAAATTTAAATAATAATCATGCACTATTGGGGCTCCAAATTAGGGAAAAACATACCATAGAGTGGTGGCATGGGCTCGAAGTGACCTATGGGACACCTCCAAGGTGCAGGGTCTTGTGGCCTTTACTTAGGTTGTGCAACTCTAGATTCGCACGGGCCTCATAGGTTTAACACCCCAGCTTAAAGGCTTAGAACCTAAGTTTCAAAGGGGCAAACCTAAGGGGTTTCTTGTTTGCTTATATGTTATGTATGATGCATGTTATTGCTTAAATAAATGAATATGCATGTTTTAGACAGTTTTACATATGTAAAAGTACATCAAAGGCTATTAGGAAGAAATCGAAAAAAACTTGAAATTTTGTGAACTGGGGGCAAAATAGTCATTTCGCACCCCTTCGAGTTCTTATGGAATTTTCACCATAATTAAAAGTAGAAAAAAATTTAAGGGAATGTAAATGATGTTATTTAGTCTATTTAAAGTTTTGATGGAGAAATAAACCCGATTGAAAATTGTACCGGGTAAGCTCCTCAATTGAGGTGCTTTGGTTGAACTAAGGGCATTATAGTCTTTTCCTTAGAGGTATGGAATTATACTATGTATGCAACCTTATGACATTAGTTTATGCTTGATTAAATCTATCCATTGGATCAAATGATGAAGAAGTGGACAGTTGGATCAATAGGTTGAAAATTTGCTATCTTAAGTACAATGCATTGGATTATTGGCTTTGGTTTTAGATTTGGTGTGGAAAATGTATCCTCAAGCCATCAATATTGACTTTGATTAACCAATGGCATAAAAGTA
This sequence comes from Aleurites moluccanus, assembly GCA_948193065.1. Taxonomy (NCBI): domain Eukaryota; kingdom Viridiplantae; phylum Streptophyta; class Magnoliopsida; order Malpighiales; family Euphorbiaceae; genus Aleurites; species Aleurites moluccanus. Next base: position 1,982 of record CANXYC010313366.1, on the reverse strand, counting down.
TGAAAGATGGATGGATGGATGGATGGCTAAGTTTCACCATTTTAATCATAAGATCACAACTTTGATATTTCAATAGATTTTTCCCACCACTTCATTGTTCTTCATCACCATCGCCATTTTAATTTCATCTTTTTCTCTTTCTTCTTCATATAGGTTTCGGCCACCATTGTACCATCTCAAATTTTATGGTTTTCTTCCATTTTTGGATGCAAACACATCAATTCCATTAGTCTAAACACAAATCTAACGTTAGATTTTAAGGAAAAACTCATTTGGACAACAAATTAATTCAAAGAAGATTTTGAAGAATTTTTTGTAAGTTATTAGCTTTGAAGTTCTTTTGATTCCATAATGTTTATATGATATTCCTTGATGTTTATTAGTGATCAAAACCAATTTTGTATGGTTAGAATGCAAAAAGATGGATTGAAACCCTAATAGGAAGAACTTGGAATCAAATTGATATTTTTATGTTTCCTTTGGTTCAAATGATGTTTAATTGATGTGTTTAGCATGAATATATGGTTGAATAATGGAAACAAGTTCATTTGGATAAGAAACTAAAATGGCCGAACCTAATGGTGTAGGGTTTGATGTTTGATTTTGATGTTTAAATGGCTTAAAAGGTGTAAATGATGTGTATTTGATGTAATTAACATGAATTGATGGTTAAATATTTGAAATGAATTGATTTGGAGAAAACTTTGGTTTGGCCAAAATGTGTAAACATGAACAATGCCTTAATGCTTTTGTATTTGATAGGTTTAAATGATTAAATGTAATGCATTTGGTGTATATTAATGTTGAATGTTTAATTGGTATTGAAAAATTAAAGAATGGAATGATTTCCATTAATGTGGTAACATATAGACTTTGTTACTTTAAGTTTTTAGGTAAATGCAAATGAAGAACTAAGGTTTGATTATGGTATAATAGCTTAAATGATTGAAATGTATAAGGTTAAATGTAGGAAGATTGAATGGTATAAGTGATTTGAAGCATAAGTGAGGATTTGTATATGTTTGGTATGAAATATTGAGCTAAGTGTTTGAAAGTTCATAACTTAGCATAACATTGATGAATAAGTGTAATGTGAATGATTTGTATTGATAGAAATGCATTTGGTGCATAAAAGGTATGAAAAGTGTTAAAAGGGTAATATAGGGCCTTTGATGTGCTTAATGTGTAAAATGTGCATAATGTATGTGTTTATGTGCTAATTTGTTTGATTATGCCTTAATATGGCATAATATGTGTTTTGATATGATTATTGGTGGATATGTGTCATATAATACCAATTTGAATGTTATAGGGGAAACTTCCCAAAATAGGACAACCGACGGCGAGTAGCGGGCTTGCTAGGGTTTCTGGAGAAAATTTTGGAGTTTGTAATTGAGGTGAGTCTATATATATGTTTGATGCATAATACATTTATAAGTCATGCATTTATGCATATGAAATGATAATCTTACTTGAAAACTATTAATGATCCACATTTGGGCAAATTTGCCAATTTGACCTAAAATGGTGCCACCGAAATACCTAATTTTGGCACAAACTTTGATTGGCTATAAAATATTTTTTAAAAGGCTTTTTGACTTGAAACCAAGCCCAATCATCTTATATATATATATATTTTTGATTGGTATACAAAAATTGCTATGTATATATTGATTTCAAGGCAAACCAGAAAGTGCCTGAAAAATAAAAACGGACCCGTAATTTGGGAGCCAGTTACGGCAACGTAAACTGGGCTCCGGCGGGCAAAAATATGAAAATGAGCCAAACCTTTTATTTGGGTCTATCATTGATATATATCATCATTTAAGTCCTATTTGAGACTTATTTTAATATAATTATGCTATATGAGACATTTGCATATAATATGTTATAACAGGACTACTTCGATGGTGTAAAAACAAACCATCGGATATGATCAAAGATATATGATATGGCCTCTGCTAGGGAGGGTAAGAATATTC
>CANXYC010313328.1:0-25597 GCA_948193065.1 Aleurites moluccanus | reverse complement strand
ATAAGGAAAGATTTTGATAAAAGATGATAACAATAAAGAAAGGTGAATGAGTGTAATATCTGTCAATTTTGTTGTATTTTATTAAATTGTATGTTGGAGAATTAATTTCAAATATGAATGTTGAGAATTTCAGAATTTCAGATTTTTGCTAGTTGCAGGATTTTGTGAGATAAATTGCATGATCTTAAAGACATGATTTGGTAAAGTGTAAAATATGAAAGTTGTGAGTTTATATCTTAGCTATAATTCTGTAAAATGGTTTGGCAAAATTCTGTGTGTGTGATGAGTTGTGTCTGTTTGAGCAAGGCTGGTCTGGTTGAGTGTTTCTACAGGGAGACAGTGTTTGTTTGAAATTACTGGGAATGACTGAGACAGAATTAGCTAAAGGTGTAAACATGAAAAATGTTCCTTTGTGTATTGTGATGATGGCTGTAAAATTTCAGAATTTTTTGGATAATTATATCTCAGTGGAGGGGTTTTTCTCAGGACTGTTCGGAAAGATTCTAAGGCAGTAAGTCTGGGTGATCTTTGGAGAGTCACCACGATCTGTGTGTTGGTCTTTATGATTTGAAATTTTGATACATTGTGCCCTTGCATGTTTATTTTAAGTGGCAAAAAGAATTAATAAGTTTGGATATTTGTAGCTTATTTGCGAGCTGGTTAAGTGTGAGATGTCCAGAAAAGGTTTTAACTTAGAGAAATTTTGGTATGGCGAGCCAGCGAATGCGAGGAGGCATTTTGCGAGCTGGCAATGCGAAATGGTGAGGTGAGTTTGCCGAGGTGGAAATTCGCGAACAGGATTTGGCGAAGAGGATTTGGCGAACAGGTTTGGCAAAGAGGATTTGGCGAAGAGGTTAGGCGAAGAGGATTTGGCGAGGTGGCATTATGCGAAGAGGGAATGTGCGAAGTGACAGTTTGCGAAGCAGAGTTTAGCGAAGAGGCAAAGAAGCAAAAAACCATTGGTGGCATATGCGAAGAAGAGTTCGCGAATAGAGTCTGGCGAGGTGGCATATGCGAGCTAGAACAGCGAAGTGGCATTGCCGAATCAATTTGGCGAGCTGGCTTAAGCGAGGGAGCTAGGCTAATTGGCGAGCTGGCTTAGGCGAGGGAGCTTTGGCGAGACTGATTGGCGAGTTGGCTAGCGTGTTTCTGGGGCAATATTCTATTTAAACCCAGCAACCCCAGTAGCGTCATTTCACTATTTTTCCTTCCTTATTTCTTCGATAAATTCAGTATTTTCTCAGAATTAGTTCCATTTTATTTTCTAAGGCATTAATACTCAAATTAATGCATTAGACTTTTAGATTATTCTGTATTAAGTCAGAAATCATCAGATATGAGCAAAAATCACAGAAATTTCAGTTTGAAAGAAATAAGGTAAATTTTCTTCCTAAATTATTTTCTTTAGATTTATTTAAGTCTATGGGTTAGAATAATTAATATTGAGTATATAGAATTTATTGCAAGTAATCTGAAATCATTAATAGTAATTAATGTGGAAGAAATCAAATTGTTGAGGCTGCTATGAATAGTAACATGAACAGTAACTCCGAAATTAAATGCAGATTTTCTTTAAGAGATAAATGAAATTGTTATTGGGAATTAAGAAGATTTTCTTTAAGAGATAAATGAAATTGTTATTGGGAATTAAGAATAGAGACTCTAAGATAATTAATTATTAGGAAATCATGATAAATATTTCTGATTTGGAGGAAACCCTAATTTTGTATATTTGGGAAAATTTCTTAGGAGAAGAAATTCAAATTCATTGAGGAATTAAAAGTGAGCAGATTTCTAAAGAGGAATTTAAGAGAAATTTGTGTAAGAGGTAAGTATGAACATCCTATTTGATTATTTTTATTTGAAATTTACATGACCAAGTAACCTTATATTTGCTCATCCATTTTTGTATATATTTGTATAATGTAAATGACTTGATCAACTTTCTTGGATCAAGTTCATATGCTTCTTGTTGGTAAACCTGAATTGAATGATGATATATGATGATGGTCTTGCGACCAATATGTTTCCTATGAGATTGAAACCCCATGATCCAAGGATAGAACGCTCTTTGCAATGAGAGTAAATTCATTGGTCCATTGTGCACTTTGGGAGCCTAGCTGATAGGGTTTTTATCAGTATTCCACCTAGAGGGGGCCATGAGCTCTAGGCACATGCCTAGCCAAGCATGTGTGCACGTTAAGGTAGCAAGGCTACCAATACGTATGTTTTGACATGAGATCAGTTCTATCAGATGAGATTTGATAATGCCATTCTTTGTGGGCATTTTACATTCTGAATATGAACCATGATTTGATTTGTGACATGATCTGATATAGCCAAATTGTTATGAGTAATCATGTTCCTTCAAGTAAAGCTTATAATTCTTTCATATCTAAATGTATAAATATTTGTTCATGACCATGATTCGATATTCAGATTCTTATTGCATGATGTTCATATCTTACTGAGTTGAAGGCTCACTCATCTTCTGCGGATTTCAGGTGATAGCATAGCTCGTGAAGGAGTTAATGGAGAAGATCCAGCTTCTTGATCCATTCTCCCAAGAAGCTTCATTGTAATAACTTTTGAGTTATTTTGTATATTCATTTAATGGTATTTTGAGACAATATATAACGGGAGTATACTCTAGAGCTCCGTAGTTAGTCATTTGAGAATACTAGTATATTTTGATGTATGATTGTTACCTTTTGGGATACTCTTGTTCCTTAGTGATGTGAGATGCATCTTTTGATCATTAAGGAACAAGAGAAAGATATGAAATGATAATAGAAAAGATATGATTGATGTTTAATAATATGAATGGAAATGATCATTGCATGATAATGTATGATGTTGTAATTAATATAATGGTATATGAGATTCATGATTTGTGAGTTCTACGGGATTATGGTGGCCTTAAACCTACCCTTACCCTAGAATCGTCGTACCACTGGAGTTGGGGTGTGACAGAGGTGGTATCAGAGCTCTAGGTTTATAATCCTTGGCATAGAAGATAGATAGAGATGCATGAGCACTAGTATAGGTATTGATTAAGATAACTGCGGAGCATAGGATCATGTTTCGTCCAATTGTGTCTTCCTTTGATATATATATACATATGCGTTAAGTGTGCGTAGTGAGTTTGATGTGTTTGTTCTTCTTATCAGTATCGAGATGCCTCCACGTCGTGACAGAGGACGAGATCAAGGTCGTCATAGACGGGAATTTCCTTCAGAAGAATGTTCAGTAGGTGGGGATAGAGGAGGTGAGGTTCCTCCTGTGCCACCAGTAGATGTGTCTCATATGGCGCAGCAGTTAGATTAGCTGCAAAGAAATTATGAGGTATTAGCTGAGTTTAATACTCAGCAGAGGCAGCAGCCGACTCCTCCAGTTCATATAGCTCCAGATATTCCAGTTCCTTCACCCCTGCCCGCAGTAGTACCTCAGGTTGAGGAGGTTTCCTTTGAGAAATTTCTGAAACTCAAGCCTTTAGAGTACAGAGGTGAGGTAGATCCTACAAATTTTCTGGAAAAGATAGAAGAGAAAATCCAGATTTTGAGGATTCCTGATAGGAGGGCAATTGAATTTGCGGGCTATTTAATGAAGGCTAAAGCAAATGACTGGTTCAAGAGAAGCATTTCTGGTATGCTTCGGGATAATGAAGAGTTATCATGGGAGAGATTCAGAGAATTGGTCCTTGATGAGATGAGTGTCAGGGATGCTAAATCTATGGAGTTTGAAAGGTTGGTTCAGACTCCGGATATGACCGTATCAGAGTATGCAAAGAAATTCAGCCAGCTAAGTAAGTTTGCTCCAGCCCTTGTGCCTACAGAAGCGGCACGGATTCAGAGGTTCCGTAGGGGATTGGTGGCTCTATTGTTTAAAGTTTTGGCTGCTCTTGAATTTGATTCATATTCCAAGTTAGTGGATAAAGCAAGAGTAATTGAGAACAGGGAAATGGAGGCCAGGTCAGAGAGAGAAGAGAAGAAGAAAGCTAAAGTGGGAAGTTCTTCTAGGCAAGACAGTGGGGTTAAGAGAATGAATATCTTGCCTCAACCAGTTGCTCGAGGGGGATTTAGGGGACCATCAGGGAGATCCCAGCAGAGACCAAATCCCTCCAAATTTGTTCCTCAAGTGAGCCACAGTGCAGCCAGTTCAGCACCACCTAGGAGTAATCCTTATTGTTCTACATGTGGTAAGCTTCATAGAGGACCTTGCTTCTTTAGGTCAAGCGCTTGCTATGGATGTGGACAGCATGATCATCTTCTTAAGGATTGTCCACAACCTTTTTTTGGAGTCAGACATCAGGCTTCTCAGGCTACAGTTCAGATGAGCAGAGAGAGGAGCATTGGTTAGTAGCCAGGAGGAGGTAGAGGTAATTTAGGCAGATCTATTGAGGCTGGCAGAGGATCAGGTCATCATGAGTCTCAGGCTTCCGAATCAGCTTCTATGGGTAGAGGCAGAGGGAAAGTTTTTGCCTTGGCACAGCATGAAGCCCAAGCATCCAACACAGTGGTTACAGGTATTCTTCCGATTCAAGTTTTGAATGCTAGAGTTTTGTTTGATTCGAGAACTACACATTCATTTGTATCATCTTGCTTTGCTAAGAAGTTGCATGTGCCTTGTGTTTTGCTTCATAATGTATTGGTTGTGTCTACTCCTTCGGAGGAAGAGATTGAGGTTCAGAACTCCTATCCATCCTGTGTGGTTAGCATAGGTGGTAAGAGCTTGGATGCAGATTTGATTGAATTGCCAGTGTTGGAGTTTGATATAATCTTAGGCATGGATTGGTTATCCAAGCACTATGCCATTATAGATTGTAATGGGAAAAAGTTTATCTTTAAGCCACCTTTAGGTGAGGAATTTGAGTTCCAAGGGGAGCGAAGTGAAGCACCATATAATGTGATATTTGCCATTGGGGCAAGGAAATTGTTGAGGAAGGGTTGCCAAGGATACTTGGCATATGTCCGGGATACTAGTAAGGAAGTGAAAGGTTTGGAGCAGATTCCAATAGTCAATGAGTTTTCGAACGTATTTCCTGAAAAATTGCTTGGTTTGCCACCGGATAGAGAGATAGAGTTCGGTATAGAGTTGCTACCTAGCACAAGTCCGATTTCTATTCCTCCCTACCGTATGACACTAGTTGAGTTGAAAGAGTTGAAGACTCAATTGCAAGATCTGTTTGACAAGGGATTCATTAGACCCAGTAGTTCACTATGGGGAGCACCTGTACTATTTGTGAAGAAGAAAGATGGTTCTATGAGGCTATGCATAAACTACAGGCAGCTTAACAAGGTGACCATCAAGAACAAGTATCATTTGCCAAGGATAGATGATTTATTTGATCATCTACAAGGTGCAAGTCATTTCTCCAAGATAGACTTGAGGTCGGGGTACCATCAATTGAGAATTCGGAATGAGGATGTATCGAAGACAGCATTCCGGACCAGATATAGACACTATGAGTTCTTAGTGTTGCCATTTGGATTGACTAATGCACCAGTTGCATTTATGGATTTGATGAATAGGGTGTTCAGGCCATTCTTGGACAAGTTTGTCATTGTGTTTATTCATGACATTCTTGTTTATTTTAAGAGTAAAGAAGAGCATGAAGAGCACCTTAGAATTCTATTGCAGATTTTGAAGGAGCATCAACTGTATGTCAAGTTTTCGAAGTGTGAATTCTGGCTTGAGTATGTGGGCTTTCTGGGGCATATAGTGAGCAAAGAAGGGATTAGAGTTGATCCTAAAAAGGTTGATGCAATTCTTAGTTGGCCTAGCCCCGCGAATGTTTCAAAAGTCAGAAGTTTCTTGGGTTTGGCAGGCTACTACAGGAGATTTGTTTAAGACTTCTCCAAGATTGCAGCTCTTTTGAGCAAGCTCACTCAGAAGCAAGTTAAATTTCTATGGTCAGATGCATGTGAAGAGAGCTTCCAAAAGTTGAAGACTTGTCTCACCACGGCACCTATTTTAGCTTTGCCGTCGGGTGAAGGAGGATATGCGATGTATTGCGATGCATCGCGAGTGGGGCTTGGTTGTGTGCTTATGCAGCATGGTAGGGTGATAGCTTATGCTTCGAGCCAGTTGAGAAAGCATGAGATGAACTATCCCACTCATGATTTTGAGATGGCTGCAGTAGTGTTTGCATTAAACATCTGGAGACACTATTTGTACTGTGAGAAGTGTGAGATTTTCACAGATCATAAGAGTTTGAAGTACATATTTCAGCAGAAAGATCTCAACCTTAGGCAAAGAAAATGGGTTGAATTGCTTAAGGATTATGACCGTGAAATCTTATATCACCCAGAAAAGGCCAATGTTATAGCGGATGCACTAAGCAGGAAATCCTTAGGGAGCTTGTCCCATATTCAAGTAAGCAGAAGGTCCCTAGTGAGGGAAGTGCAGGGATTGCATGATATGGGCATCAGTTGGGAAATGTCAGAGTCAGGAGTGCTTTTGGCAAATTTCCAAGTCAAGCCACTCCTTATTGATCAAATTAGAGAAGCTCAAGATAGAGACCCTCAGTTGGTGAAGCTTAATCATGAAGTGGGATCAGAAAAAGATCTAGGATTTCATATGGTTGATGGCTTGTTAAGGCATGGTAGTAGGCTTTGTGTTCCAGCAGTTGATGGGTTGAGAAATATGATTCTTAAGGAAACACATCATGCCAAGTATAATGCGCATCCAGGTGCAACAAAGATGTATCATGACATCAAGAATTCATATTGGTGGAGTGAAATGAAGAAAGATGTTGCAGAATATGTAGCCAAATGTCTAACTTGTCAGCAAGTCAAGTTTGAACATCAGAAACCATCTGGGTTACTCCAAAAGTTGTCATTGCCGGAATGGAAATGGGAGAGTGACCATGGATTTTGTGGTCGGGCTGCCAAGAACTTCATGAGGCTATGACTCGATATGGGTCATTGTGGATAGATTGACCAAGTTGGCCCATTTCCTACCAGTCAAGACGACCTATGGAATTTCTCAGTATGCCCATATTTATGTGGATGAGATTGTTAAACTTCATGGAGTGCCAATTTCAATCATATCAGATAGAGGTACTCAGTTTACCTCAAGATTTTGACAGAAATTGCAAGAGTGTTTGGGCACTCAACTTGATTTTAGCACGACTTTCCATCCGCAAACAGATGGGCAATTGGAGAGGATCATCCAAACTCTAGAAGACATGCTGAGGATGTGCATTCTAGGCTTTGGAGGGAATTGGGATGCTCACTTGCCATTGATTGAATTTGCCTACAACAACAGTTATCACTCCATAATTCAGATGCCTCCTTATGAAGCTTTGTATGGAAGGAAGTATAGATCTCCATTGTATTGGGATGAAGTTGGAGAAAAATATATTGAAGGACCGGAACTGATAAGGTATACTTCAGAGAAGGTTCCATTGATTCGAGAGAGATTGAAGACAACTTTCAGTAGACAAAAGAGTTATACCGATTCGAAGAGAAAGGATCTTCAGTTTTCCATTAGATAACTTGTGTTTCTAAAAGTCTCTCCAATGAAAGGAGTTCTACGGTTTGGCAAGAGAGGCAAGCTGTCTCCCAAGTTTATTGGGCCTTTTGAGATCTTGAGCAAGGTTGGGGAAGTTTCCTATAAGTTGGCATTGCCTCCTAGCATGGATAAGGTGCATCCGGTGTTCCATATATCGATGCTTCGGAGGTATGTTGTCGATCCTTCTCATGTGTTATAAGTGCCGGAAGTGGATCTCCAACAGGATTTGTCATATAAAGAGATCCCAATTTCTATTGTAGATCGAAAGGTTAAGAAGTTAAGGAACAAGGAGATACCAATGGTTAAGGTTTTGTGGAGAAACCAAGCCATGGAAGAGTGTACATGGGAGAATGAGCAAAGCATGCAAGATAGATATCCCCATTTATTTCAAGCTTGAGGCGGATTATTATAAATTCGAGGATGAATTTATTTAAGGGGGGAAGAATGTAATATCTGTCAATTTTGTTGTATTTTATTAAATTGTATGTTGGAGAATTAATTTCACATATGAATGTTGAGAATTTCAGAATTTCAAATTTTTGCTAGTTACAGGATTTTGTGAGATAAATAGCATGATCTAAAACACATGATTTGGTACAGTGTAAAATATGAAAGTTGTGAGTTTATGTCTTAGATATAATTTTGTAAAATGGTTTGGCAAAATTCTATGTGTGTGATGAGCTGTGTCTGTTTGAGCAAGACTGATCTGGTTGAGTGTTTCTGCAAGGAGGCAGTGTTTGTTTGAAATTACTGGGAATGACAAAGACAGAATTAGCTAAATGTGTAAACATGAAAAATGTTCCTTTGTGTGTTGTGATGATGACTGTAAAATTTCAGAATTTTTTGGATAAGTATAACTCAGTGAAGAGGGGTTTTTCTCAGGACTGTTCGGAGAGATTCTAAGGCAGTAAGTCTGGGTGATCTTTGGAGAGTCACCACAGTCTGTGTGTTGGTCTTTATGATTTGAAATTTTGATACATTGTGCCCCTGCATGTTTATTTTAAGTGGCAAAAAGAATTAATAAGTTTGGATATTTGTAGCTTATTTGCGAGCTGGTTAAGTGTGAGATGTCCAGAAAAGGTTTTAACTTAGAGAAATTTTGGTATAGCGAGCCAGCAAATGCGAGGAGGCATTTTGCGAGCTGGCAATGCGAAGTGGTGAGGTGAGTTTGCCGAGGTGGAAATTCGCGAAGAGGTTTGGCGAAGAGGATTTGGCGAAAAGGAAAGGCGAGGTGGCATTATGCGAAGAGGAAATGTGCGAAGTGGCAGTTCACGAAGCAGAGTTTAGCGAAGAGGCAAAGAAGCGAAGAAGCATTGCCGAGGTGGCATATGCGAGGAAGAGTTCGCAACGAGAGTCTGGTAAGGCAACATATGCGAGGTGGCATATGCGAGCTAAAATATCAAAGTGGCATTGCCGAATCAATTTGGCGAGCTGACTTAAGCGAGGGAGCTTTGTCGAGGCTGATTGGAGAGATGGCTTAGGCGAGGGAGCTTTGCCGAGGCTGATTGGCGAGTTGGCTAGCGTGTTTCTAGGGCAGTATTCTATTTAAACCCAGCAACCCTAGTAGCGCCATTTCATGATTTTTCCTTCCTTCTTTCTTCGATAAATTCAGTCTTTTCTCAGAATTAGTTCCATTTTATTTTCTAAGGCATTAATACTCAAATTAATGCATTAGATTTTTAGATTATTCTCTATTAAGTCAAAAATTATCAGATTTGAGCAAGAATCACAGAAATTTTAGTTTGAAGTAAATAAGGTAAATTTTCTTCCTAAGTTATTTTCTTTAGATTATTTAAGTCTATGGGTTAGAATAATTAATATTGGGTATATAAAATTTATTGCAAGTAATTTGAAGTCATTAATGGTAATTAATGTGGGAGAAATCAGATTGTTGAGGCTGTCATGAATAGTAACATTAACAGTAACTCCGAAATTAAATGCAGATTTTCTTTAAGAGATAAATGAAATTGTTATTGGGTATTAAGAATAGAGACTCTAAGATAATTAATTATTAGGAAATCATTATAAATATTTCTGATTTGGAGAAAACCCTAATTTTGTATATTTGGGGAAATTGCTTAGGAGAATAAATTCAAATTGATTGAGGAATTAAAAGCGAGCAGATTTCTAAAAAGGAATTTAAGAGAGATTTGTGTAAGAGGTAAATATGAATATCCTATTTGATTATTATTCTTTGAAATTTACATGACCAAGTAACCTTATAATTGCTCATCCATGTTTGTATATATTTGTATAATGTAAATGACTTGATCAACCTTTTTGAATCAAGTTCATATGCTTCTTGTTGGTAAACCCGAATGGTCTTGCGACCAATATATTTCCTATGAGATTGAAATCCCATGACCTAAGGATAGAACACTCTTCCCAATGAGAGTAAATTCAATGGTCCATTGTGCACTTTGAGAGCCCAGCTGATAGGATTTTTATCAGTGTTCCACCTAGAGGGGGCCATGAGCTCTAGGCACATGCCTGGCCAAGCATGTGTGCACGTTAAGGTAGCAAGGCTACCGATACGTATGTTATGACATGAGATTAGTTCTATCAGATGAGATTTGATAATGCCATTCTTTGTGGGTATTTTACATTCTAAATATGAACCATGATTTGATTTGTAACATGATTTGATATAGCCAAATTGTTATGAGTAACCATGTTCCTTCAAGTAAAGCTTATAATTCTTTCATATCTGTATGTATAAATGTTTGTTCATGACCATGATTCGACATTCAGATTCTTATTGCATGATGTTCATATTTTACTGAGTTGAAGGCTCACTCCTTTTTTGTGGATTTCAGGTGATAGCATAGCTCGTGAATGAGCTAATAGAGAAGATCCAGCTTCTTGATCCATTCTCCCAAGAAGCTTCATTGTAATAACTTTTGAGTTATTTTGTATATTCATTTAATGGTATTTTGACACAATATGTAATGGGAGTATACTCTAGAGCTCCGTAATTAGTCATTTGAGAATACTAGTATATTTTGATGTATGATTGTTACCTTTTGGGCTACTCTTGTTCCTTAGTGATGTGAGATGCATCTTTTGATCATTAAGGAACAAGAGAAATATATGAAATGATAATAGGAAAGATATGATTGATGTTTAATAATATGAATGGAAATGATCATTTTATGATAATGTATGATGTTATAATTGATATAATGGTATATGAGATTCATGATTTGTGAGTTCTACGTGTTTATGGTGACCTTAAGCCTACCCTTACCCTAGAATCGTCGCACCACTAGAGTTGGGGTGTGACAATGAGTTACTTTAATGAACTTCTCAATGATGACTGAGGTGGTAACATATTTGATATATACCACATGATTATAGAAGAAAATGTGACCTTCATTAGAATGATTAGATTTTTGGAGTTCAAGGAGACATTGAAGAGGATGAAAATTGGAAAATCATCTGACATTGACGAAATACTAATTGAAATATGAAAGTGTCTGGATGATGTATGAGTAGCTAGGTTAACTAGATTGTTTAATAAAATCCTAACTTCAAAGAAAATGCAAGATGAATAGAGGAAGAACATTTTAGTACCCATTTTTAAAAAACATTCAAAGTTGCTCAAACTATAGGGAATTAAACTCATGAGTCATACTTTGAAATTGTGGGAGTTGTTCAAACTATAGAGAATTAAGCTTATGGATCATACTTTGAAATTGTGGGAAACAGTTATAGAATATCGTTTACATGGTGTTACATCTATATTTGTCAATCAATTTGGGTTCATGTCAAGTCGATCAACCATGAAAACAATCTTTCCGATTAGAAGCTTGATGGAGAAATATAGAGATAGGATGAAAAACTTGCATATAGTTCTCATTAACTTGGAGAAAACTTATGACAGAATTCCAAGAGAAATTTTATGGTGGGTGTTAGAACATAAAGAGATATTGATTAGGTATATACAAGTATTTAAGGATTGCGCACACAGTTGTATGAGACTTGAGAGACTTTATTATCTTAGTTGGATTGTATTAAGGGTCCACAATGAGCCTTACTTATTTGATTCGGTTATGGATCAATTAACAAAGCATATACAAAAGAAAATCACTTCGTACATGATTTTTGCAAATGATATTGTATTGGTTGATGAGATACACGAGGGAGTTAATGTAAAGTTAGAGTTATAGAATAACACTTTTTAGTCCAAGAATTTTAGGTTAAATAGAACCAAGACAAAATACATGCATTGCATGTTTAATGAAAGCCGAAGTGGGGATACTGAGAGAGTTAGCTTAGATAGAGTGACATTATCCCAAAACACCCATTTTAAATATTTAAACTCAATCCTCCAATGAGATGGAGGTTGTGAAAAGGACATTAGCCATAGATAAAAGTTGGGTGGTTGAAACGGAATCTTGCCACAAAAGTTCTATATGACTACAAAATTCTCAATAAATTGAAAGGAAAATTCTACATACGGCTATATTAAATGGTATTGAGTACAATGAATGGACAACATGTATTGAAAATGAGAGTTACCGAGATAATGATGCTACTATGGATGCCTGGTCATACTAGAAAGCATTAGATATATAATGAAAGCATTAGAGATAAAAGGAGAGTTACATCGATTGAGAACAAGATGAGAAAATAGAAATTAAGATGGTTTGGACACGTAAAATAGAGACATAGGAAAGCTCCAATTAGGAAGATTGAGCACATCTTGATAAAAGAGAGGAAGAAAGAAAGGGGTTGACATAAACTAACTTGTATGAGAAGAATATAATATAATTTAAAGGCATTATAATTATTGAAAAATATCGTCCAAAATCATTTAGAACGAAAACAAAAAATTCGTATAGCCGACATCAATTAATTTTAGGATTAAGGCTATCAGTTAAGTTGAGTTGTATGATATAATTTAGTGTCAACAATCCTATAATATGGCTCTAACATGCATAAAATAAATTACAAGAATCCATATTCAAAATAGTGAAAATATGGACCTCCCATGAGTTGCAGAACTAAAATCTGCACTACAAATTAATCATTGACAGACACAGTATACCATGTGTCAGAACTGCCGTATAAGATTTTTATTTGGATTGAGGGGAGCTACTATGTTTATGTTGTGCCAAAAACACAGTAGCCTTTGTTGTGTTGGCTTTTTAGAGCCCAAAAAGTTTTTGTAAATTTTTTTAAAAATTTTAATATTACAGTATTTATTTTAACGAACCCAACAACATATTTTTTATATTAAACAAAAATTAAATAAATTTAAAACATATTTATATTGCATTTTTTAAATTCATTTGATTTTTATTTTGTATAAAAAATATATTATTAAATTCGTTACAACAAATACTGTGATATTATAATTTTTAAAAAAATTTATAAAAATTTTTAAACACTAAAAAGTCAATACAATAATTATTATATTTTTGATACTGCAGCCGCACAACCCTTTCTATTTAACCATTAGGAAAGCTTTAGAATAATAAATTACTAAAGATTTTAAAAGACCTGGTGGCGATCAATTATTTTCCTAGTGAAACACTGTTGGCACAAAGGACTGAAGTTTGACAAGGACAAATAATTTAATTACCTTATCCATGTTTGGAACAAGTTCCTGAAGCTTCCTTATTCGGTCACTAATTCGAGTTCTTCGAACCTAATTAAATCAGGAAAAGATATATATATATATATATATATAATAAAAAAAAGAAAAAAAAAAAAAAAAAGCAAGCTGATTGAGGACTAAAAACAAACACTTTAGCTATGTATGAAAAAAGATGTATCAAATACACTTTAGCTTACTCTTTCTGCAATACTCCGAGGATGTGTAGCACAACCCCGCTTCGCCCGAACTCTACAAGGCACTGAATCCTCTAATAGCTTCTCCATCTCCGTTTCTATCAAACTAGACATCCCACCACCAGGTGCCTGTCCACTTTGCTCTCCTTTCTGTCCAACCACAAAAATCAAAATTAAAACTCCAGAAATTAACGCAAAATAAATTAAATTCTCTCTCTCTAAATTTGATATTGTACTTACCAACAGAGATGGGTATTTAGCAGAAGTGTGATGCAACTCGGCTTCTCTACCCTTTTTACTGGACGGGGAAACATCAATATTTGGTGATATATATTCGTAATTTGAAGAAATTGCATAGTTAGAAAAAAACACATCGGTCCCAATCCCTGAATTTCCAAGAAAATCAGCAGGAGAGCTGTTTTGCCTTTGAAAACCAACCGGTTCAAACAAATTTCCCGGTTCCACCGAAGAAGAAGAAGAAGAAGCAAAAGGGACAGAAGAATTTATCCTCGGAGTGTTTGAAACGAGTAACTGAGTCAAAGTATGGTTAGGCTTTAAAGGGTCTTCTTCTTCTTCTTCTTCTTCTTCTAAAAGTGCTTCTAACCAAGTAGCAGGAGCTGAACGAAAACGGGCTAGCCCAATCCCAGCCCCACTTCGATTTACTTCACCACCGCCACCACCTCCACCAGCACCACCGCCACCATCACCGCCTCGTCCCCTACTTGAAGGTGCCGGTAGCATCTGCTTCTCAGTGAAAAACAGTTCAGAGCTCTGATGTTTCTTTAATTGCGGAAACAAAAGGAAAATCTTTTTTTTTAATATTATTTTTAATGTGTTTTATTACCAGATCCTTCTTTTCCTATTTCTCCGTTTCTAACTATAAAACCTGTGTACATACATCTTATCTGATAATCAAATCAAAACCGTAGGATTTAAATAAAACAACAACACAGTCTGACTGATAAATTATCACCAGTGATTACGTAAGGATAAGATACGCATTAAGAGAATGGGATAAACGATAAAGTGAATATGACTCGTGTACGCTTGAAGGCCCGCAACGTCATCGTTTTCTAGATTTGATTAGTGTACCTTTATGACTAGTAAAAACCTTAAGAGGTAGTTGGCTATTTTGGAGCGTGTAATGTACGATCCAAAGAGGACGAAGTAAGGTGAGATGGTATTTTAGATTAAGAAGCGCGTGGAAAATGGAGCGTGGGGATTGTTATTTTAGTGGTTACTTTTGATGATTATTTTTATTTATATAATAATATAATATAATATATATTGTATGCTTTCTAAAAAAAATAGTTTCTTTTTATGGCAAATTTAAGAAGAGGTGTGGGTACCGTTGCACTTGCAGCCCATCCACAAATGCACATAATAATAATAATAATAAAAATTAAAGAAAAAGTAAGGGTAAAGAGTAAAGACCGTGTAAGACGTGGACCAATCGACTTTTTTTTTTCCCTCAAAATTAGTTTAACTACTTTTTATCAATTTGGATGAGGCAGTTGGGAACTCCATTTATTTTTTGCTTTAGTTATTTTTAAAATTTCGTTTGATATTCGTAATTATATATATTTATAAATGGAATTTAAAAAATGTAAGTTATTAAAATTTATATTTTTTTTATGGGAATAAAATATAATTTTGACATTAATATTTAAATTTAAAAGTATATTTATTTTTAATATTTTTTGAGATATAATTTTGATTCTAAAATTATTAAAACTTATAATTTTTTCTTTTTTCGTTGTTAACTTTCCTCCCTTAATCTTAGATAAACTAAAAAATAATTAATAAATTATAATTTAGTTCTTAAAATTTTATTTAATTAAAAAATAATTTTTTAACTAAATATATAAAAAATAAAATAAATTAATCACAAAATAAAAATTAATTATTTTATTTAATTAAAATTAAAATAATTAATTTTTATTTAATTATTTATTTTTATAAAATTAAAATAAATAAAATTATGTTTTTTTAACTATTTAATTTATTTTCTTATTTTTATATTTTAAATTTTTTTATATATTTAATTAAAAAATTATTTTTTATTTAATTAAAATTAAAATAACTAAAAATATATATTATTTCTCTTATTTTTATATATACGATAGACATTTTTAGTAATTTTACTAAAATTTAATAAAAAGTAAAAAAATAAAAGGAATGACCAAATTTATTGAAAAAATTAAAATACAAAAACTAATTGTATTTTTTTTTAAATACTTTTATCCCTAAAATACCGTTATCTTATTTTTTTTCTTATATTTTAATTTAATAAAATTAAAATATTTAAAAATATATATGATTAATTTTATATATAATATTCATACATAATTTTTTTATTTTCTTATTAATTTTACGTATAATATTCATACATAATTTTTTTATTTTTTTATTTTTTTATTTTTTATATATTTTAATTTAAAATTAAAATAAATAAAATTTATTTTATTTAATTAAAATAATTTATTTTATTTAATTATTTAATTTATTTTCTTATGCTTTGTATATTTGACTAAAAATTTTGTATATTAAAATAAAATTATTTTATTTTATTAAATATGCAAAAAATAATTTTATTTTAAAAAAAGAAAATTAATTAATTTTAAAAATTAATTATTTTAATTAAATAAAAAGTAATTTATATTAATTTTAAATTAAAATATAAATAAATAAATAAAAATAATTAATATTAATTAAAAATAATATTTATTTTAATTTTTGAATAAAATAATTAATTTTTATTTAATTTTTATTTTATTTTATTTTTTGTATATTTAATTTTTAAAAAAATTATTTTTTTAATTAAATAAAACTTTAGATATTAAATTATAATTTATTAATTACTTTTTAGTCCATGTGAGACCCAATAATGAAAACTAATAGTGAAAAGAGATAAAATTGTAGATTTTAATAACGTTAGGATCAAAATTATAATTAAAAAAATATCAGAGCCGATATGTTTTTAAAACTAAATATTTTAATCAAAATTATATCTTATTCATTTTTTATAAATAGGTTTCACGATTAAATTTATAAGACGTGCTGAATCACTTAAAAAAAATCTTATTAATTTATAAAAAAAAATTATTTGATTTACTCAATTTTAACACAAAAAAAAGAATTATCGACCTACTTAAGTCCTATTTTTTATATATAAAAATTTTCTAGATCCTTTAAAAATTGATTTTTTGAATTTATTTTCTGTTTATAAATAAGTTTAATTATTATTTTATATTATTATTTTATTAATTATTATGTAATGCATTAATATATAGCGAAAATAAATACATAAAATATCTGAAATTATAAAAAATATTATATACATGTGAGTAAGGGGTAAAGAATTTGTTACATTCAATACATTTTCAAAAAATTCATAATATTCTTTTGGGTAGTGCTATTGTAATCATTAAAAAAATTGTGATTACAACATATTAATTATACCAATATTTTCTTGATTGATATCTCCTTTTATTTTTCTTATTATTAATTTTGTATTTTTTAAATTTGTCGGGATATGATAAATTTCAAATACAATTTCTTACCCTCTCTCTTTTTTAATTTGATCTATAGATATGCTAAGAATCTAAAAATACAGAGCAAAAATAGTGTACAAAAATCCTACTTTTGTTTTTCTTCTTTATTAAGGTATTTTCTTTTCTTTTTTAATTTTTTTTTCTTCATCTATTATATTCTTTATATATGGGTTCAGTGGGTTTTTTTTTTTTTTTTTTTGGAATATTTTGTTTCTATATAGGAACTGAGATGGTTAATGTTATTTATTTATTTATTTAGTTTTTGAATTTGTTGTTTGATTTTCTTATGAAATTTTATTTTACATGAAAAATGAAAGCTTTCGAAACCCCACCAAAAGTAGTACCTGGAAGTCCCAAGAATCAAGACCCATATGCTAAAATTTCTATAATTGTCTCCAAAACTTACCTAACCAAATTTTTTAGAGAAAATGAGATTAGGGTTCTGTAAATGGGAAAGAAGGTAGTGATTTGGAGGATGGAGCAGTTGTTGGGACTCAAAAAAAATTTTAGTTGAGTGATTTTGAGGGTGAGGATATTGTTGATTTTGGTGATAATGAAGGAGGAGTGTTTGAGGTTCAGACATTAATGGTGTTTCATCTTTTTAAAAGATGCAAAAAAAAATAAGAGTTTAAAAGGGTTAGGCTCTGTTTTTGATATTATTGATGAGGGTGAGAAAAGGGATTTTCGTAGTGGTAATGGTGTGAAATCCCATATTTTCTATTAATAATATTTTAGTTATTTTATATGTATATATGTCAATTTTAAGTTATTAAATATAAATTACAGTTAAAGGTATAAATATAAAATATGAAATTAAATTGAATTATTTTAAATACAATTTACATTTATAGTAAATTAATGTTATTTTAGTATTTTCACATGAATTATAATTAATTGGATTTTTGGAGAATTTATATTATATATAATTAAATGTTGTGGTTATAGAATAATTTAAATAGAGTTAATGATTTATTTATAAAATAAGATATTTATGGGTTAAATTAATTAAATTAGTTAAAAGGAGGATTAGTGAGCAATTAAGGATTAGAGTTTTTTTTTTTTTTTTTTTTGTGGTATATTAGTGTTAGTTTTTAGAGTGACAACCATTTAGGAAAAAATGTGGAAAGGAAAAAAAGAAGAAAAAACTAACAACAAATTTGAATTTATGAAATTGTTGAAAATTTCTTCCAATTTCTTGGAGTTTTCTTGGAGATAAGAGGTAATCTAATTTTTATAATATATAATTGATTTGTATATATATTATTATGATAATGTATGTGTAATGTGTATATGTAATGGTTGTCATTGGATTTTTGATATTAGAATTTGTTTGTATCTAAATTTATGAGTCGTTATTATTATTATTATTATTTTCTATATGATATTTTTATTTGGGGTGAGATAAAAACTCGAACCTCCTATAGTACTTGGGTTTCTCTTGGGTTTCAGCCTTTTATGTTATATGTATTTGACCTGTAGAAAATGATCTGGTCTATGCTCTACCGTGCTTATATGTTATTTGGGTTCTGAACCTTATATGTTATATAGGTCTTAGACTTTATATGTTTATGTGCCACATATGTGTAAAAGTGTTCAGTTAAAACTCTTCCCCATTACTTGTTTTAAATAATTATTTGTTAACTTATAAGTATATATAAAAAATTATTTATATAAATAATATATGAAATTTACATGCTCTTATATTATATAACTTTCAAAAAAGTATTCAATGATTTATTTAAAATATTATTGATATTTGAATTATTGTTACTGGTTGTATATGTGTTAAGTATGTATATATCTAAAATGTTAGGTTTCTTTCATATTTTTATATTTTTTTCACTAAGCGCGTGGTTTGCTTACTCTTTCAAAATTTCAGTTTTTTTGCATATTTATGGTCTTAGTTTAGCAAGGTTTTCTTCATTTCTTTCAAATCCAAGCCACTGTCTTAAGGGTAGTTATGAGTAATTTCCTTTGGGAGCGTTTTAGTTGATTTCCAAATATTAGTTGTAATGAATTTTATTTGATTTGTTATTATTATTTAATAGTATTTAAATGATGATTTGATAGATATAAATAATTGACTAAGTATTCAAATGTAATTTTATAGGTTATAACTATAGTAATTGCTAGGCTTGTGAGATTAGATTATGGTATAACTTCATGCTAGTCATGACCCTAGATTTGGATCATAACAAATTGTGTTTCTCTAATTGCTAATATTTTTGGGGATTTTCATTCAAGTGGTGTGAGAGAAATTAAGCATTTTGATAGGAAATAGTTACCCAAATGGGTTGATTGGTGAATTGAGTGATAGTAAGTGATGAGCCCTATAACTCTTCAAATAACAGAACATCTCTTTCATGTAGTCCTAAAGATGATTTGGCTTAACAAGGATAGTGGATTTGCAAAATAGACAAATGGAATGAGAAGGTCAAGTTTTGGTTTGGCAAGAACACTCCGATACCTAAGTCAGATAATGTTCTTGAAAGAAATTAATGAAGCTTTGGTAAGCTTATGAATTAATGGTGTTTTAGTGGGTGAATCATCCTCTTTAATAAATAAGGTTTACCTCTATTTATATGAGTAGAAGCCACTATTGTGATGTGACTAGGGTACCATGTGTCCTTCCCTCATTCATTTGGTAAGAGGAAAGCGTGGTTGTGTTAGTACATGCATAGCCTTTTGTTAGGTTATGTGAGAAGTTATCAGATTAAGCTTGTCTGCATCATACTACTCCATGTGAGCTATCCCATATGAAAAATGATGGCCTATGAGTCAGATTTATGTAGTGGTGCCACCCTATGGTATGATGTCATGTCAGTAGCATTTAATGAAGAGAAAGAGATTGTTGTATGCTTTGGCTTTTACCTTGGTACGCCCTTATTCTCAAGTAGGTTTCAATAAGGCGAACCCTCATTATAGTAGGCGAGGATGCCTTCCTCGCCTTTAAGCAATGCTATGGGCTGGTGCATGGAGTGTATACCTCTTAGTTGGGAAAAGCCTCATGACGATGAAAACCCCCTTTGAACTTTTAGATCCTCAAGATTGCCTTATTTTATTATGGGCTAGACTCGCCATATTGGGCTTGACTCTTGGGCCTGATATTATTCCTCATCAGTAGCCCTTACTCTGCTATGATTTAGAGCCAGGAAAGTCATAGGAGAGGAAACACCTTCTTTGTCGAACCTGTATCTCTGCTCTTAAGTTGGTGAGGACACAACTTACCCTTCAAGTCCCACTGTTTGAGCGAGTCCTCTAGCGAATTCCCTCTCAAACTTGCCTTTGTTCTATTTAGGGTTTTCTGCCAAATATGATACATGTCCTTAATATCCTTAATTTGTAGAAGAAGCTTCATGCCGAGCCCCCTACTCTAATTCTGAATAGTCACACCCTTTCTAAGAGACATTAAAACTTGGACACCTGTCCACCTTTTCCACTTCTTAAGGAGTACCAACCACCCCAACTGTCGAATAATTATAACAACAGTTACTTTTCAATTAAAGTGTTTCCTTAGAGAAAGTAATAGTCACGTACTTTAAGTTCCTCATATGGTCCGTTGCATTTTTTTAGGGTATTAAAATTTAATTTCCTAGTCATAAATACCCCCTTCAAGCCTCTATTTTTCCTCTTCTTTACGCTTTCAAAAATTTCTGCAATTTTATTCTTGCAATATGCTCTCTACACCTCAGATTCTTTTGCAACTCTCGCTTCCTTTCTTCTTAAGTTCTAATTTTAATGGCACCCAAAGCAAGTTCATCCATTAATACATTCGAAGACCTAAGGGAGAGATGGGGTAAAATCAAATCCACTTTTACCCTAGATGATTGGAGAAGGTTTTCTACTAATCTGGATAATTCTCCTTTATGGACTTTGAGAATCCCTAAGCCCCAAGAGAGGATATTATGTGCTTCTGGTGATGTTGATGTGGAGGAAATCCCAAAAAATGAGAGATCCTTCATAGTATTCCTTCACCAATTCGAGCAGGGTCTGAGATGGCCCCCACTACCTTTATGGTTCAATGCTTCACCCACTTCCAAGTAAACCTAGTCATGCTTCACCCCTATTCTATTGGTTAAATGCATTGGTTCAAGATGATGTGTTTTGTCCTTGGCATTACTCCTACCATCAATCTCTTCTAATTTTTCTTTAGGATATCTATGATGGATGGTGCTTGGTCGACTATAGCCAAGTGAGGGACTCATATAATGATCGTACAAGCTTCGCGATTAGTGAAGCAAATTCATAGTAATTGAAGCTGTAGGAGAAGGATGCAGGCTCGCCTTTGACAATTATTTTATGCTCCCTGAGGTTGGCACAATTCCTCTCTCTGAGGTTCCTAATTTGAGTGATGAGGAAAAGATCATTGGGGAAACTTTCATGGACTAAGATCGAACTTACAACATTAAGCGATTCAGCACAAGGTCTATCTTGGTGGAGATCATAGGTAAGCACCTCATTACCCTTTCGCCATAGTCTTTCTTCTCCTCTATCTTTTTTACTTTCTCGACTTACACTCGACTTTTCTGTAGTGTTTCCAGAGAACAAGGAACTCTATGATAAGTTCAAGGAATTAGAGGAGGTAGCACCCTTGCAAGTAGACTTTGGATGCGAGCTTCCCACTATGGATGCTGAAAGTGAGAGAGTGAGGCCTCACTCTGACGCTAAACGCATTCCTACTAAGGTTGCTGAGGCTGCCGGTCCTTCAAAGAAGTGGACCAAGAAAAAGGTCAATCGCGTTAGCAAACCCCTACTACTCTTATCCCCACCGTTTTTGTTCCAATAGCTCTTACTCTCGCAAGGCAGGATAAAGGTAAAGGACTCATTAGTTCTTTTGCACTTCATCGACTTGCCCTTGTGCCAATCCTTCACCCACTCGTTCCTATGGAGGCCCAATTATTAAAGAGCCTGGGGATGTTTTCACTTTTCTGGAGCTCGAGGAAATTCTTGAAGCTCCTCTGTTAGCAAGGAAAATGTCTTTAGAGGCTGCTGTCACCTTTTCTTTTCCCAAGGAGCATATACCAGAAACTTTTGAATCCTTGTTTCCTTTAGCGAAGGTTATTTTTCTAATCCTACTTTTCTTTTCTCAATGAAGTTTTCATTGCCTTTATGCTGATTAGGTTATTCTCAGGTATAGTTCCTTCTGATCCTCCTCCTGTCCCAGTAACAATCGATCATTTGATGACTTTTATGAGAAGGAGTTTCAAACATCCTACCCTTACTTCTATAAATCCTCTTAATCAAAGGCCAAGGATAAAAGAAAAAAGAACTTAAGTTGTCGAGGCTTCTAGGAGCGAAGAGACTAATGCAAGGGGGGGTTCCTCAACCAAATCCAAGTGTGGCAGAATAAACTTCAAAAGAGGCTGGCAACCGTACCAACTGACGAATCTGAGCCTTTTTTTGCTCCTGTTGATGAGTCCATGCCTTGTTGAGTGCATCTTTATAGCGAGGATGATTATGCCAATCACCATCCTTTTTCCAGCATGAAGGAATATATGGGTCTTGGTTGCTTTGCCCCTACCCCTTCTAACAATGCATAGCACAATTGTCCAAATTTAATATCAAACATGTTTACTAAGAAAGGTCAGCGTATTGTTGAAGCTTTCAAAAATATCCATGAACTTCATCAGATCCAAGACCCTACTCAGTGGTCTATAAACATTGCCTCTGCTTTGTTAAGCCTTCAGAAGGTGACCAGGACTTATTATGCTTCTACTGAGGGCTTGTTATTCCATGTTATGCATCATATGGTTACCATAAGTTCTCTTCGACTATCTTCTTATTGCGAAAATGCACCCACTTATTCTGAACATGTTTATTTTTCATCTTTGCAGGGTACACGAGAGTTATTTCAAGTGTACAATAGGCCAATCTCTTCGAACCAATATTATATTAAGGCTCACGAGGCAAGACTTCATTTTGAAGAATTATCGAGGAAACAACATGAGGAGATTCTTTAGCTTTAATAACAAGTCAGGACCAAGGAGGATCTAGAGATGAGGCAAGAGCAGGCTGAGGCACAGAACATTAAATTGACAGAAGAACTGAGTGTCGAGGTTAAAAATGCGAAGGCTATGGAATAAGCCTTTAAAGCAATAGAAGCCCAGTCAAACTAATCCAAGAAGGAGTTGGAGCAAAGGAATAAAGAACGTGAGGATCTTCGCTATGAGCTCCAATCTTTTATAAGTGAGAGGTCTAGCCTAGAAAGGCTCTTAGATACCGAAGCTAGGGACTTCAACTAGGAGAGGGGAGAATTAGAGAAGGAAATAGCCCAGCTTAGACAAGAGAGAGAGACCAAACTGATATTCCTCCTCAAAGGGTCATTTCTAACTTTCTAGAGTCAGATGAGTTCCATCACTGAGTTGGCACTTGAAGTTGTTGCTTCATACTACAATAAGGCTCCTACTAAAGCGGTGGAGCTTCATCTAGACATCCTCCTTCAATTGGAGAAGAAAACAATCATCATTCCTTCTTTCCCCCTTCTGTCGAGCCAAACCTTGCCGAACCAATTGACAATTTTGAAGAAGGATTGGCTCGTCCTAAACAATTGGAGATTTCCTCCTTGACTAATCCTTTTTGTCGAGGTCTCTCAAGCAGAAAACGCCAAGCTTACCTCTAACCTTCCTCTAGTTCCTTAATGATCTTGTAATTTTTCTTTTCTTTTCTTTTCTTGTAATTGGAAGATTCAAATTAATAAAAACTCAAATAATCTTTCTCTAATATCTTCTTTTATTCTTCATGTGTGGAATACATTGCCTATGCTAGTGACTTAGAAAAATTTCAACTGTTTTAAAAATTTTCTCCACTGATTGAAGCTATAATGTCTTAAAGTCTTAGAAAGAACCTTTCCTTCATGGGATAATGATATCTCACCAATATAAGGACTTATAAAAACTTTTATATTAAGAATAATAATGTCTTGCCAAATGAGAACTTATGAAAATTTTCCCCTTAAGTATAATAATGCCTCGCCAGATGAGGACTTAGAAAACTTTTCCCTTAGAGATAATAATGTCTCGCCAGATGAGGACTAAAAAAACTTTCCCGTTAGGGATAATAATGCCTCGCCAGATGAGGATT
Source organism: Aleurites moluccanus (assembly GCA_948193065.1). Classification (NCBI taxonomy): domain Eukaryota; kingdom Viridiplantae; phylum Streptophyta; class Magnoliopsida; order Malpighiales; family Euphorbiaceae; genus Aleurites; species Aleurites moluccanus. Next base: position 1,652 of record CANXYC010313328.1, on the reverse strand, counting down.
TAGAAAACCTTCGATTTAGGGATAATAATGTCTCGCCATATGAGGACTTAGAAAAACCTTCTCCTTAGGATAATAATGTCTCTTCAGATAAGAACTTAGAGAAATCCATACTTTTAGGGATATTTGAGGAATAGTGCCTAGCCATATTAGGACTTCCTCCCTTAGAAGTTATGCCTCGCGAATTTTTGGCTAGCTGCACTAGGTCTTTTGGTCCCTTGCCTTGACAAGGTCTTCCTCCCTTAGGAGTTGTGCCTCGTAGACTTATGCCTAGCCGAACTAGGTATTTGGGACCTCGCAGATTTTCACCTAGCCATACTAGGTCTTTTGATGCCTAGAGCTCACTAGGTCTTTCACGCCCAGCCTATTGTGGGACTTTTTGCCTAGGTCTTTGGGTGCCTCGTCGGAACGAGGTCTTCCTCCTTAGGAGTTGTACCTCGCAGACTTTTGCATAGTTGAACTAGGTCTTTGGGACCTCGAAGATTTTCGCCTTGCCGAACTAGGTATTTAGTGCCTTGTCTTGACAAGATCTTCCTCTCTTAGGAGTTGTGTCTCGGGATTTTTGCCTAGCCGAACTAGGTCTTTAATTTCAAATACAGTGGTTTGAAATACATCATAAATTTTCACTTAGCCAAACTAGGTCTTTTTGAATTTCAAATACGGTGGTTCAAAATTTTTGTCTTATTCTAACAAGGTCTTCATTTATTATTTCAAAGTTTCAAAAGTGAGAATGAAGATGAAGAAAATCCCAACTTTTATTGATAATTTTATAGATAGTACATTTTGAGATATTGTATATTCCAAGTGTAGGGAATTTCTTCGCCATCTAATGAGGCTAACTTGTATGTGGCCGGTCCTACTATTGCTTTGACAAAGAAGGGACCTTTCTAAGTAAGGGCAAGCTTGCTAGTGCTCTCTCTCTTTCCAATAGCTTTTAAGTATCTCATCATTAAGTCTCCTTCTGCGAAGACATTTTTCTTCACTTTTTTGTTGAAGTACTCAACTGCTTTGTTTTTATAATTTGCCAGTCTAATACATGCAGCTTCCCTAAGTTCTTCAATTAGGTTCAAATCTATCCTTCTAGCTTGATCATTGGCCTCGTCCCTACAGAAATTGACCCTTTTAGGAGGTAGGCCGATATCTATGGGAATAACTGCTTTGGTACCATATGTCAATGTAACACCAAGCTTAACCGAGCTTAGTATGGTTTAGGACCTTTGGGATTTTTGTTAAATTATTTGGAATTCAATTGATGTGTATTTATATGTGTTTGATTTGTAATTAATTAAATTAAGAAAAGTAATTTAAGAGTAATTTAAGGATAATAAAAATAAATAAATAAATAAAATAGCAAAATTGGGGTTTCTAAATAATAGGACTTGATTTTAAAAATAAAAATAAAAGGAGGAATTTATTTGGGAATTTATTGTTAGGTTGATATTTTATCTATTTAATTAGGAACAATATTAAATAATTCATACTTATTTTAATTCCTTTTTAAGCCATTGTAGCCGGTTAATTTAAGTTTTAGTTGAATTTAATTACTAGGTAAGCGGATTTTAGATTTAGCAATAACTTCTCTAGAAATCTGGAATAATTTGTGTGTCCGGTGAATAAATTTTTAACAAGGATAAATTGCATCCCAAGTCTTAGTT
>CANXYC010313307.1:0-12742 GCA_948193065.1 Aleurites moluccanus | reverse complement strand
AGAGGATTCTTCCTTGATTTGCCCGTTCTGGATCATATCCTCTATCTTTGATGCTGTGGCAATAAGGGCTTTAAAGTCTGGCAGATACTGGGTTTGGAGATGAGTCTGGTAACTTGGAAGGAGATTCTTGATGATTATATCAATTTGCTCCTGCTCGGTGGGCCTGTTCATCAGCCCTCCATCTAGTGAGAAAAGTGGAGAAGGACTCCCTTTGTTGTTGCTTAGTGGTCTCCAAGTCTCTCCTAGTGATGTCAACCTCAATGTTATAATGATATTGCTTGACAAAAGCATTGCAAATATCATCCCATGTTTTCTTGAAATTGGAGACCAAGTCAACAAACCATCTTATCGCCGCACCTGTGAGCTACTGTTGGAACAATTGAGCAAGGAGCTCATTGTCCACCCCTAATGGGTTCATGGCCCCCACATACATCTTCAAGTGAGTTTTGGGGCAGGTAGTGCTATCAAACTTGTCCATGCTAGGCATTTTGAACTTTGGAGGGACCCTAGCATTTGGGTACAGAGTAAGTGAATCCACATCAATCAGATCCTTATGCTTTTTAATATTTTTCAGAAGCCTTTCCATAGCTTCAAATTTGTCCATCAATTTCTTAGTTTCTATCGAGTTGGAATTCTCTTCTCTATGAAAAAGATTTCGGGAGGAGGATGGCATAGTGCGACCCGTCAAATTGATAGTCTGAGGTTGAATGGTACTTTCAGGAGCTTTCCCGTTATTTGTCAGATCAATAACAGGGTTTGATGGAATGGATGGGGATGTATTAAGGGCATCAGGTTAGGGGGCACTTGTTCTTTGGCCCATCATGGTTTTCACCTCACTAAGGATGGATTGGCATTGCGTATCAAGGGCATGGCTTAAGGCAACCTGGAAGTTATCCTCTTGCTTCTTGAGTAGATTAGCTAACATTGTTTCTATGGCCTCCATACCGGGTGCTGTGCTTTCCATTTGTACCTTTCAAAAGAAACATTCAAAATTTGGTCAGGGTGGTCCAAACAGAACCTAAACAAGGATGGGAGAGTAGGGTTTGAAGGTTTTGTGGGTGGTCTAATAGGTTCAAAGTTTTGGGCTTTGGGTTTGACCATTAACTCATTGGTTCTTAGTTCACAAATGCATGAATGCATGGTCATGCATGTATGCATGAAGAAAATAGATTTCATGATGACAATTTAGCACTGTTATGGTTCATGGGCCCTAAGGGCCAAGGTCTAATGTTCATTACATGAAGGCTAGGTGGTTTGGATTAAGGGTACCCATCATACTAGAGCAGTGATATACCTAACCACATATGAAACAATGAGTTTCACGTGGGTCCAACAGTACGACTGCTCATTACACCTCAAAAAGGATTTGAAGATTTGTCGTGGGGTGGATGCTTTTACTATCTCCCAACATACTCAAAGAGAGTTGTCAGATCAATGATACTCGCTATCCAAAGGTTGAATTTCGTAACTGGTGATGTAGTGATGCATGAAAATCAAAGTTAAACTAAAAGCCAAGTAAAAAGTCATTTTTTTTAAATATTTTCAACCAATTGGTAGTCCTTTTTAACTTTTTTTTTTTAAAAGTTTGTCCCCAGTGGAGTCGCCAGCTGTAAGGCCTCGTCTGAGCCCGCTTTAAAATTGTGTGGGACCAGAATGCTCATTCGGGGCAATTTCTCACAGAGGAGAGGACATTAGCGCCTTTTATTTGAAAATGATTTTGATTTTTTGGAAGTCACCACTTTAAGTTATTTTTGTTGGGAAAATTTAAGGTAAAAACCTAGTTTGACTCCAATTTTATCCCAAAGGAAAAAAGTGCACTAGTCTTTGAAACCAAAATGGATTTGGGGAATAGATTTTTGGTTGAACTTGTCTTTTAATTTTAACCTTGATTGACAATGATTTTCTTGAGCAATTAAAGAATGATATGTAAGATGCATGAGCAAGTAAATAAATGGATGAACAATTGAAATGTAAGTGATCAAATAAAACAATCAAAAGAAAGCGATTAAAGTAAATTATTATACCTTAAAATCTCAAAATAAGGGATATCAACTCTAGCCCTTGTGGGTTCTAGGTTGATCACACATTTCCCAAAGATTACATTCAATAAAGCAATTAATAGAAAAGAGATGGTTTTTGTCTTTTTTGGATTTGAAGCTTTTATAAAGCTTGCCTGTGTATCCCGTCGAATGGGAATCAAAATCCATGCAGTTCTTCCTTCTCACGAAGGAGGGTTGATTTTATGCCCAATTTATCATGTTTTGATTCTTTATTTTAATGCTCTACCAAAATAAAGAAGATGAGTTAGGAGATCATACCTTTGCCCTAGCTTTTAGGGATGTTGGCGGATGGAGTGCTCTTCCGGACTTGAGTTCCACCTTGGATCAGATGAAGCCCGAGGAAATGGGTTGAGATGCCTTCTTAGCCCTTAAGAAAACAAACCGGCATAGGGACCTTGCTTAGAAAAAATATAACTTTGAGGCACAACACACCCCTAGTAGCAACTCTTTAAATTCAAAGAGAGCTAAAATGAAGAAAATATGACTTGGGGAGAAAAAAAAAAAGATGAAATCAAATGGACTAAATGATTTCTTGTCTTCTTTTTCTTTCTCTTTTGTTGCTTTTCTCACTTCTTATCTGTTTCTGTGTGTCTTGGAAGGTGGAGGGAGGCTCTCTATTTATAATAGGAGCTTGGGGGGGGGGGGGGGGGTCGTCGAAACCCATTATTTTTCAATGTGGGATTCGGGAGAAAACAAATTCAAAACGTCGTTGCTGCCGGCAAGAGGCACTGTTGCCGCCGGAAGGGGGTGGCGGCGCTGCCGGAGGGCCTTGACAGCACAGAGTATGAAGGAGGGCGGCAACAGTGGCAAGAAGCCATGCTGCCACCCTTGGGCATGGCAGACGCCGCCCAGAGAGGGTGGTGGCTGGCGGCAATGCTATGCCTAGAGGGTGGCAGCTCTGGTATGACTTCATCCAAAGGCCGCTCTGAGTCCATCTGGGCGCAAGTTTGGTTTCGGTGAGTGCTGTTCGGGTTGGCACGAGTCCGAAGGTGTAAAAAATGAGTGTTCACGTTAGGATGGTTTTTTGAAGAAAGAGAAAGCTTGGTTTCAATAACAATGGAAGTTACGTTTTTTAAGAAGAAAAGAAGAAGAAGAAAAGGTTTGCAAAGAAAGAATTCTGAAATTTAAATCAAATGATGAAAACTATTAAAGGAAAGAACATTCAAATTTAAAAAAAAAAACTTGTAAGAATAACATAGACAAAAAGGAAATTCTGTAAAAGTAAGAAAGAAAACCCATTAATGTATGTAAGGAAAGGAAATAGAAATGTAAAAGAAAATTCTTCAACTTGTCATAATCTGGTTTTGCCCTAATAGGCAAAATCTATATATAGTGTTCATTACACTTAATTACAAAAAGCAATAGCCAATAGAAAGGCTAATTAAAGCAACTAAATAGTTTAAGTAATAATAAAGTACACTTTAGGAGTGCTTAGCCAGATTGGGAAATAAAGCAAAAATCACTATTAAATTGATGGTCCCCCTTTCCACTTCAAGTAATGTAACTTGTTCTTCAAGCTTGCACCTACATGACAAAATAAGAGGCTTGAGGGGGAAAATGTCCTTGGTCCTTGGGCCAAACCAAGCTAAGGGAGGGGAAGTGGACTTTGGGCCAAACCAAGCAATGGGGAAGGCTCCATTAGGCTAGATTCTTTATGCAACAATAAACTAAGCCCATAAGCATGGTATTTGGGCTCCAAGACCATATGGGCCGAATCAATGGGGAGTGGGTTTGAGGATTTACCTTGGGCCAAACCAAGTGTAGAGGAACTTGGGCTTGGGCTTGACCTTGGGAATACATCATTCCCCCCTTGTTGAGAAGAATTTGTCCTCAAATTTTCAAGATTGCTATCTCCCAATGGTGTTGAAAAGCCCCTAGCATTAAATGTTATTGAAATTCCTCCATAATCACTTGGAAATTCCATCTTGTAATCATCATCATTAAACCTTGGAATCAAGTTACCTCTTTTCTTGGTTCTTTTACCCTTGCCCTTGGCTTTTTCAACCACTAGTAGCATCAAAATATTATTGTTTTTGGCCAATGATTTCTCAACTCTAGCTTGGTCACAAAACAAGGATTCATTAACTTTTGACTTGCTAGCAACTTTTTTGTAAATTTGGGAAGGACTCAATGGAGTCAAAGTGATCACTTGCTCATTCATTTTGAAAGTGTATGTATTTTTCCTTCCATCATGTTTGGCACTTCTATCAACTTGCCAAGGCCTTCTCAACAATAAGTGGCATGCATCCATGGGAATTATGTCACATAAAACTTCATCAACATAGGATTTCCCAATAGAGAAGTTCACTAAGGCTTGATTACTATATTGCAACTCATTGCCTTGCTTCAACTAATGAAGCTTATAGGACCGAGGGTGGGATAAGGTAGGCAAGTCTAGTTTCTCAACAAGAGTTTTGGAAGTCATATTTATCACACTACCACCATCAATAATCATGGAGCATACTTTACCTCCAATGGTGCAACGGAATGAAAAATGCTCTCTCTTTGTTGATCTTGAGGGTTAAGAGTAGAGTGCAGTGATCTCCTCAAAACTAACAATTCTCCTTCATCCGGTTTAGGAATGATACCATCTCATTCATCATCACACAATTCGGGTTCATCAATGGTTTGATACAAATCTCCTACCTCTTCCAACTCTTGTATAGTCATCACTCTTTTATTTAGGCAATTGGCTTGAAAATGACTAATGCCATGACATTTGAAGCATCTCCCATGAGAGTTGGATGTCCTTGGAGGGTTAAGGTAATTGGGCTGAAGTGGATCAGCCCCTTTAGGTTCAATGATCTTGATCTTTTCCTTATCCTTGAAGCTTGAGGAATCTCCCTTAAATATGTTTAATCCCCCTTGTTAGAAGGATCCCATCTTTGCATTGGTTTGGGAGTAGGTACATAAGGTGTGAAGGTGGTGGTCTTGATGGATCCCCTTTGTTTTTCCACCTTAATTGCCACCTTGAATAAGTCTTGTAAAGTTTCATAGGATTGTAACTCTACCATATGAGCAACCTCCCTATACAATCTCCTAAGAAACTGAACCATAGTATATTCCTTAGTTTCACTTTCATCACGCCAAATCATTTACATCTCAAACTCCCTAATGTACTCTTGCACACACAACTTGTCTTGCTTCAAGGAATGAAGTTTTTGATACAAGTCTTGCTTATATTCTTTAGGGACGAACTACTTCATAAGTAGCTTTTTCAATTTGGCCTAAGTACGAACTTTTTCCTTCCCCAAATTATCTTGTTTCTTCTTCACAGTTTCCCACCAAAGTGAAGTATAGTCCTTGAATTTCAAGATAGCCAACCTACATCTTTTATCCTCCCCATACTCTTTTTATTCAAACACCCTTTCTATAGCATGTAACCAATCAAGGAACTCATTGGGATCCAAACTCCCATCAAATTCGGGCATCTCTATCTTGAGTCCCCTATCATCATTTTTAGGGTTCACGATTCTATTCCCTTCCTCTTCATCATCATCATGGAACAAAAGTTTATCAACATCAAAATCATGATGTATGGGTTGTCTTGGTCTAGGTGGAGGTGGAGGAGGGTTTTGATGTAATTGGGGTCTCGGATAGTTAGGGGGTTGTGTGGGGTTCAGATATTGCGATCTGTGTGTTTGAGGTATTTGTATGGGAGGTAATATAGGTGGTGGTGGTGGTGGATAGTAGGTTGGTGGAGCATTGGTTCTACACATGTTGGGTGAGGAAGGAGGTGGTGGTGGTGGTGGGTGAGTGGTCATAGGTTGGGAAATATATGGTGGTAGTGGATAGCTTGGAGAGGCTATATGTGTGGGAATTATAATGTACATAACTGGGGCATAGGTGTATTAGGTTGTTATTTGTGTAGGGTAAGTGGGGTGTGGCATTGATTGGGTTAATCTCATGGATTCTTAATTTTGTTTCAAAATACCAACCACCTCTCCCATTTGTTCCTTAAGGTCTTATATGTCACTCTTTACATTCAAATTGGCTACCTCCCATAGGGCCATAGGTTCATAATGGGAAGAAGAACTATCTCCCCCATTAGACATCTTGCCCACACTAGTCTTCTAATAATAGGTCTTCCCAAATACAAAGTCCCAATCACAACTTCAAGTTCAACAATTCACAATAAACTCAAGCACTTCAAATAAGACTTCAAAACTTCAATTAAATTGTAGTAGCTAATAACCCATTACACCCAATAATTATAAATTTCAACAAAATCCCAAACAAGAGGAGAAGTAGGACAATGACTCCTTATAGAATTCAAGAAGATGTGCTCTAACCAGGAGCTCTGATACCAAATGATGGAGTCCAGCACTCAATTAGTGTTCTCCTATCCTTGAATTAGCTTGTGAATCAGCCAAATTAAATCCTCAAAAAATGGAATTGATAAAAACCCCAAAATTGCACCTAAGGTTTATAACTTTTTACTTCAAATTGAGTAGGCAAATGAATTTTGTTTAGGTTCAAACTTAACGAGGCATCTAATTAGGATATAATGAGTTTATTGGATGGGGTATTGGATCCAAAACAATGGACTTACAAAAATGGACTTTTTTTGGCAGATTAGGTGAGCACAACCAATCGTACTCTAGGCCTGGTTTTTTTATTCTCTAAGTTAATGAGCTCCAAATGTGACCAACCTTGGTGGAAGGTAACTTTGGGGTATTAGAATGATTAGGAAGTTATTTTTGTGGGATTTGGAGCGGTTATTGGTAGGTTTGATTTTGGCAGTAGCATGAAGCCTTTGGAAAGGAAGATGGGTTTTATTGGTTTGTGTTTTTAGGGCTTTTATAGGTTTCTATAGTGACAAGGCTTTAATAGGGAGTTTGTTGAAAGGATTCGGTGGTGATTGTAGATGATTTGAAGTTCTTAGGATGGTTTTTTGAAGAGAGAGAAAGCTTGGTTTCAATAACAATGGAAATCACATTTTTTAAGAAGAAGAGAATAAGAAGAAAAGGTTTGCAAAGAAAGAATTCTGAAATTTCAATCAAATGATGAAAACTATTAAAGGAAACAACATTCAAATTAAAAAAAAAAAAAACTTGTAAGAATAACATAGACAAAAAGGAAATTCTAGAAAAGTGAAAAAGGAAAGCCATTAATGCATGTAAGGAAAGGAAATAAAAATGTAAAAGAAATTTCTTCAACTTGTCATAATATGGTTTTACCCTAATAGGCAAAATCTATATATAGTGTTCATTACACTTAATTACAAAAGCAATAGCCAATAGAAAGGCTAATTAAAGCAACTAAACAATTTTAGTAATAATAAAGTGCACTTTAGGAATACTTAGCCAGATTAGGAAATAAAGCAAAAATCACTATTAAATTGATGGTCCCCCTTTCCACTTCAAGTAATCTGACTTGTTCTTCAAGCTTGCACCTCACGATAAAATAAGAGGCTTGAGGGGAAAAATGGCCTTGGGTCTTGGGCCAAACTAAGCTAAGGGAGGGGAAGTGGACTTTGGGCCGAACCAAGCAATAAGGAAGGCTCCATTAGGCTAGATTCTTCATGCAACAATAAACTAAGCCCATAAGCATGGTATTTGGGCTCTAATACCATATGGGCCGAACAATGGGGAGTGGGTTTGAGGATTTACCTTGGGCCAAAGCAAGTGAAGAGGAACTTGGGATTGGGCTTGGACTTGGGCTTGTGAATACATCAAGATGGTCTTTAAGGGAGTCAGTTTTAGTAATGAGGCTCGGAGATAAGGAACTAACATTCAGGCTTAGTGTGGAGTAGCTAGCTTAGTGGGACTTAACACAAAGTCCATACTTGAACCGAATGAGGTAAATGTGATTGAAGAGACTAGTAGCACAATATTGTCTATGTAAGGGTTATGTATTTAACCACAAGTACTTTCTGATTATTTTGGGTCAGGATGTGTGGCTAGATACTGCTTATAACCTACTCAAGTTATAAAGGATTAATTGAAGAATTAATTATGGATTAAAATAGTTTAATTCATATAAGCCTTGTTGGACAAGGATTACCTTTTTTGGATCTTTCTTATTTGGGAATTAGGATTTTCACTTAAGACTTTCCTAATTTATTTAAGGAAATTATTAAGGACTTGAGTTGCCATTTAATTAGCGAACCTATAAGGTCACACGCATTGAAGTAATTAAAGAATAAATAAAAGAGATATTTAAGTAATAAAATCGGATTAAATTTATGGACTTAAATAAGGTGTTTTAATTAAGACCTAATTAGTCTTATTTAATTAAGTTCTTAAGATGTTTTAATTAATGGACTAGTAGATTAATTTAATTATGGGCTTAATGAGAATTAAAGGTCAAACAAGACTTTTAATTTCATTAATGACATAATTGTAATTAGGTGGTTAAGAAAGGGCTAATTTAATTAGGCACATTGTAAGTCCAAATTTAATTTGGAAAAAGGCTACCTATAAAATGACACTTAACCAAGAATTAATCTAATTATCCCTTATTCTATTGTTGACCAAAAACCCTAGAATTGCTCCAAGGAGAATTCAGTAAAGCTTGGAACAAAACTCCTTGGCCGAAGTTGCCTAGCCTAACATAAAGGTGATTTCGTTCATCTCTTTCCTTGATTGGTTTTACTCTTTGATCTTCACTTAGATACTTTAGAGCTTTCCATATTCTTTAGATTGACTGTGGTTTACAATAACCTATCAAGAAAATTAAGAATTTCAAGAACACAAAAAAATATTTTAAGAAAGATAAAGATTTCTAATATTTTCTTTAAAGAATTTGATTTTAATCAATATAGGTTCATATTTTAGGAATTTTAAAATTATTTGCATTGTGTCTAATAGCCTAAAATTCCTACACAAACATATCCATATGCAAATGCTCTAGAGGTCTCAAAATTTTTGGTTTTAAAAGATCTTTTGACTTGCTTGCCCATTTGACATGCATCACAAATTCTATCCTTATGAGACTTGACCTTGGGGATGCTAATTACAAGCTCTTTAGACTTAAGATTGCCAATGTAATCTATGCCAACATGTCCAAGTCTCATATGCTATAACCATGCATCATCACAAAGAGAAACCATACAATCAATATTACTATTATGTGTAATACCCTAGAAAGTCATAACTTATATGCATAAATTAATTCTCAGTATATGGTTTAAAGGCATTGAAATGATGGGAAATAATTTTAGAAACACAGTTAGAAAGCGAACAAATTACTTTTTTAAAAATCGTTGGTGTCGGGAACATTGTCGATAAATTAGTTGTCCGGTCAACAGATGAATTTCTGATTCTGACCAGGGAATAAAAGATCACATAAATGCAAGTATAATTTTGGTAAAAAGAAAGAGGTGAAAAACATTTAGGAACTCTGAAAAAGTAACTGATGGCAAAACCGTAAATAAATGAAACTTCAAAGGGAATAGTGGAAATTGATCTATTTGGGTTTCAGAATGACTCTAAAACTATTTTTATAAATAAGTATAAATTAAAATAAGTCTTTTGATTGCCACTTTGAAATCTAAATTTCGACAAAATTGTCAAAATAAATTACAGAAGAAGTTGGGGTTAAAGTATAATTACTTGAAAGTTTAAGGACCAAAATGGAATTTGCCATTATTATTTAATATAAATGCAACACTTAGTTAAATTTATATCTTCCTCTTCTTCTCTTTATATGTTGGCCAAACCTTCCTTGCCATTCTTTCTCCATTTCTACTTCATTTTTCCAACCAAAAATTCATAGAAAACTTGAAATCCAACCTTGATTCAACCATTTCCATCCATTTCTCACTTGGAAAGCTAAAGGAAATCAAGAATCTTGGACTTCATCATTTCGGCTACTTCATCACCTAGAGGTAACCAATTAGTTTGTTTAATTTTATGGTTTATTTAGATGAATTTGATAGTGAATTGAATGGGTTTTAGGTTAAATTGCATCAATTGATGCATTTAGATAGAAATCCCTAATTAGCTAACCCTAATTGAAGTTGTGTGATTGGGTTTGATTAATTAGTGTTAGTTTGTGTCATTTAAACTTAGAATATGTTAATTGGAGAATATTAGATAATTAATTGATGGTTATTTTTGTGTAGAAAACAAAGATTACATAAGTTGTGCATTTTGCCTCCTTTGAAGATTTTTGGAACAAATCAATTTTCTAAAGCAATTGGAAGCCTTAAGTGAGTTATATATGCATCATTTAACATGTCTATTGCCTTAGAATTGAAATTGGAAACCATATGAAAAATGCCCCACTTTGGCCGAACCATGTTTACTATTCATTGTCTTTGGTTTTGTTTGATTTTTCTTTGAAATTTCTTAGCCAATTTGATCCTTTATTTGTTGTTTACTATGATATATTTGTTGCCTATTGTGTTTTTGACAATGTGAGCTTGTTGTTGGTTGAATTGGGCATGCCAACTTTGCACCAAACTCTAACATAATGGCTTGCCCTTTTATGCACACCATGTGTTTGATGAATTGCCTAGTTGTAATTCCATAGGCCTATCACATTTTTCCCCATAGGCCTACCATTTGAATGCCATCATCGCCAGCGACATTGGCTTGCTAATTTGCCTACGGATTTCCTTTGCCGAGCCAACTTTTGTTTCATACCTTTGTTATTTACCAACCAATTATCATTGATTGCAATGCCATTGGTTCAATTGCTATTTGATTTGAATGATATTGAGCTTATTGTTATTAACGATACAATTGTTGTATAATGGTGTCTATTGATATGATGTTCACTTGTATTGACTTAAATGTGGTTTGACAAAGTTGCCACTCTGACAGGGTAGTGGGTACATACTGTCGGCAATGTGCACATTGATATTGATGCCCTAGCTGGGAAGGATTATTGGTCCTGGCCATAAGACCTGATCAGTCTTATGTTACTTGATATGAGATCGACTTTGTGATTACACATAGTCTACATGTTTCAGGGCGCTATATATGTCTTACCATATGATTCCATGCCATTGATATGACAATTGATATTCCTATCAGTTTCAGATATTGATTCTGTAACCCAGCATAATTGATATTATTCCATTGTTCCTTTATTACTATGTATCATTGACCCATCCTATTTGATTTGCGATGCATATAGATTCACTGAGTATCTTATATACTCACCCTTTTCTCTATTTAACCATTTCAGAAGAGGAGTAGATTACAGAATCCCATCTTCAGACATCCGAGAATTTTTGCTTACTGTCAACTAATGTAATTATTATATATATATATTTTGTATTTTGGTGTTCATGTTCTAGCTGCTCCATGGGGTATATATGGGTTAGTTAGGATATGAACATATATATATATGATGTTGTATGGTATATGATGCTAATATGATATGTGATGATGATTATTACAGCCCACTGCACTAGATTACAGAAAGAATTACAGAATGACGGAATGACAAAATAAATGGTAACTAAGTAAAATGAATAATTAATTGATGGTTATAGATTGTGTATGCGATATTGGGTTCTACGGGTGCTGGTCGCCATTGGCATCTCCCGTATCCTAGGACCGTCGCAATTTGAATACGGGTTATTAAAAAGGTGGTATCAGAGCTCTAGGTTTTAGACATCAGAGTTTAGGATTACAGATGAATAGTACCTGAATTACAGAAAAATAGTGAATAAGTATAGAATGGGTAGAATTAAGTAAACCATGGAGCATAGGAATTCCTGTGTCATCTTTTGCTGTATTCGTCTGTTGTATTAGTATTCTGCATTTCTGTGATATATTGAGTACACTTCCTATTTTCTCCACAGATTACAGAGATGTCTGACGATAGGGACAAAGATACCAGGGAGGCAGAGGTAGCCTCTAATGAGTCTTTGGTTAGAGAGTTCTCAGTTTCAGAGGGTTCATCCAGATCTCGACGGACTACAGAGGATACAAAGAGGGGCGATGATCCCTAGAGAGTTGAGATGATGAGGGGATTGATGGAGTTACGTAGGGATTTAGCAGATTTGAGGCGGGAACTTCAGAATGTACTGCCACTACCAGTTCCAGTAGTAGTGCCCCTACGAGTGGCACCAGAGTTAGTACCAGAGGCCATAGAGTTATTGAGGAGGGTGGTGTATCCATGTTTAGCTTTTTGAAGCTAAATCTGCCAGAGTTTAAGGGCGATAGAGGCACTGATCCAGTGGATTTTCTGGAGGAGGTTGAGAAGGTAGTTAGGAAACTACCTTGTTTTGAGCTTAGAGTTGTTAAGTTGGTGGGATTGTTACTGAAAGGGAAGGATTAAACTTGGTTTTCGAGGAGGATGGAGCCTAGATTATATGGTGAGCATCCACCCTCATGGGCTGAGTTTCGACAATGTGTGATAGATGAGTTCATTACTGAGGGGGTAAAGACCCGTAACCTGATTCAGTTGGAGCAGTTGGAGCAAGGTAACAGATCAGTAAAGGAGTATGCCGAGGAGTTCATCAGGCTAAGTAGGTATACTACTCATATTGTTCCTACTGAGGCTAATTTGATCAGCAAGTTTGTAACACCTCAACCAAAATCCTATAGGAACCCCTAAAGAGGGACTTAGGAGGAAATTTTTGTTTTCTTTATAACATGATGTTATTGTGTATTTATGCATGAAAATGATATATATGCATGTTATATGACTTGATTTTAGGCATAGAAGTGATTTAAAGGCTGTTAGGATGAAATCGAGAAATTTTGAAATTTTTGTGAACT
>CANXYC010313209.1:0-13083 GCA_948193065.1 Aleurites moluccanus | reverse complement strand
AGGACTAAGTTCCTTATCTTCAATGTAAGAATAGCCATGTCATCATCATCATCCTCTTCCTCATCCTCTTCATCTTCACTTTCACTTGAGGATACTTCTTTTGAAGCAATGAAGACCAACCTCTTCTCTTCTTCATGCTTTTCTTGAGATAGGGTAATCTCATGAATGAGTAACTTACCCATTAAAATATCAGTTGGAAGTGATGCTCAAATTATTTGCCTCTTCAATGAAAGCTATCCTTGCTTCCCAATCCTTCTTGGGGAGTACTCTAAGAATTTTTCCATTGATGTCTTCTAAGGAGTATACCTTCCCAAGCTTCCTCATCCCATTCACAATCATGAAGCGATTGTACATTTTTGAAACCTTCTCATTTAGCTCCATTTTGAACAATTCATATTCATGAGTAAGAAGTTGAATTTTCTTACCCTTGACTTGGTTGGTGCCTTCATGAATGGTCTCAAGAGTGTCCTATATTTGCTTGGCCAAAATGAAATGAGAGATTTTTTCATACTCTTCTCTACTCAATACACAATAAAAAGTGTGCATTGCTTTTCAGTTTCTCCCATTGGCCTTCTTTTCGGTGGCTGTCCATTCGGTCTTGGGCTTCTTCACCTCAATGCCATCAATGATTTTAGTGGGGATGGCATGCCCTTCTTCAACCACATCCCATAAATCAATACCGTCACTATCCATAAAAATTTCCATTCTATTCTTCCAATATGGATAGTCGGTGCCATCAAAATAAGGTGGTCTAATAGTTGAACCTCTTTCAACAAAGCTTGATCTTGAAGTTGTCATTTTGATCTTTATTCCAAGATGGTTAAATCTTTTAAAAAATAGACACAAAGCTCTGATACCAATTGTAAGTCCCTTTGGCAACCAAGAGGTGGGGTGAATTGGTTGTTTGCGGAATTAACAACAAATTTAAATTTTAATTGAAGGAAAGAAAGGGAAGAAGAAAGAACACAAGGATTTATAGTGGTTCGACAACCTTGCCTACATCCACTCCTCAAGATCACACTTGAGAATTCCCTTAACCGATCCTTTTACGGCTGCAAGATCAAACCCAAGTGTTTTACGGGTTCACACTCAAACCTTACAAGTGTTTTCAAGGCTCACACTAAAACCTTTACAAGTGTTTTCAAGGCTCACACTAAAACCTTTACAAGTATTTTCAAGGCTCATACTAAAACCTTTATGAGTGTTTTCTATGACTCACACTCAAACCCAATAGAATTACAAAATAAGAAGAAAAAGAATTTCCCTAGAGTCTACCCAACTCTCAAATAATCAATAAGTCTTAATGAACTCAAGGATTTTATAATTTAAAGCTCACAAATTGATGCTTTACAAATATAAGCTCTCTAAGCCATATACAAGAATGATTTTAATGCAAAATCTTAATTCAATGATTTCAATTGTTGTTCTCTTATTTTCTAACCTTCTTAAGCTTCAAAACAACTTGTATTTATAGCCCAACATCAAATATGACCGTCAGGATTCAAAATATAGCTGTTAGAACCATTTCCAACGACTAGTTTTACTGTCAGAATCACTGAAGTCGCGGCCACTACGCTTGAGTCGCGCCCGCGACAAAAAAAGTATTTTGCTACTAGACCTTTTGGAAGAAATGTCGCACCCGCGACTTCTGGTGTCACACCTATGACTTGTTTTCTTCATATCTCAAGTTATACAACTCCAAATCATACACCGTTTTCTTTTTTGGAAATTAAGATGTCTACTACAACTTTTTAGTCTAACTCAACTCCAAAATGATCTATCTTGATCTCCTAAAAAATCATAATATTTTCTTCATCCAATTTATAAGACAGTTTGAGCATGCTTCACTAATTCTTCAATTTCTCCTTCTATAGAGCTCAAAATGACTTGATTATTTTTCCATATGAAACTAGACATCTAGAGCTTAAATCATGTGAAATTTCATGCTCAAATTCTTCTTTTATAATTTCCAGTAATATTTTCAAGTTATCCTATCTATTTTGTCCTAGTCTGGCAGCTTGAGCATAATTCCTTCAAAAATTTAAATCTTCATTTTTCAATGTCCAATGCTCAATCCAATTTTTGTTTCTAAGACTAGATATCCATATATTTCTATCCATATATGGCTTGTCCTAATAACTTCTCCCAATTTATACAGAATTTAGCATCACTCTAGACTATATGCAAATCTGTCTGTTTTTCAAAGTCGTGCCTTTGAATTTCCTCGAGTCGCGCCCGCTACCGGAGAGACAATATTCACCTTTAGGCTACTGGAACTTTTGAAGATATTCTGAATTTAATTTCACGCCCGTGAATAAACTTGTCACTCCTACGACTTCACCTAGTCGCACCCGCGACTTCTTTGTGTCGCGTCCGCTATTGGAGAGACTGTTCATCTTGAAACTACTGGATGATTTTAGAATTTCTCAAATTAATTTCGCGCTTGCTGCTGAAAAGTGTCATGCCCGCGACCGGAAGCTTTTTAAGGCTGCGACTGACTTTGTCATACCTGTGACCAAACTAGTTCCTAGCGTCGCGCCTGCGACTACTGGTGGTGGCACCCGCGACACACCAAAATTCAGCAATCTTGAATTGACTTCTTATACTTCTCCAAGTATGCTCCCCCTAAGCATGTGCACTTAATGACTTCTCTTTAAATGTCATTCAAGACCTTTTGAATGTGTTAACGTATAATTGAGCAATGGTCATGATTTCTCATGCCTTAACCAACTCAAACAAATTGTTAGCACAAATAATACATTTATATTGTTTTGTTATCATCAAAATCAACATCAAACCCAAGAGGGCTAACACCTAGGAATTCCAATAGTAATTGAACAATAACATAATTAATTATTGGTCTAAAAACATCGAAATAATTAAAGATAATTTTTGAAACACAGTTAGAATGCATTTGAGATACTGTCCCGGAAAACGTCGGTGTTAATTATACTGCTGAGGAAATAGCAATTCGGTCGACAGAAAAATTACTAATTCAGACTAGGGGTAAAAAATCATATAATTATATGTGTAATTATGGTGAAAAGAAAGAGATGAAAAATATTTAGAAACACTGAAAAAGTAAATAATGGCAAAATCGTAAATAAGTGGAACTTTAGAGGTATAATAGAAAATCAACTGTCTGGGTTTCAGAATGGCTCTGAAACTATTTTTATAATAAATTTTAGATAAAAATAAGCGATTTAAATTTCCACTTTGAAATCTAATTTCAACAGAATTGCCGAATAAATTACAGAAGAAGTTGGGGTTAAAGTATGATTAATGGATCATTTAAGGACTTATATGTAATTTGCCATTCTAACTTAGTATATAAGTATGCCTTAGGAAAATTTTGACAATTCTTCTCCTTCCTCTTCATGTTGGCCAAACCATTTGCCCATTCTCCCATCAATTTACAAGCTAGTTTTCTTAAGGAAAATCAAAGAAAACCTTAAATCAATCAAAGTTCTTCCATTTCTCAACCTTGATTTGCTTGGAAACTTAAAGAATTTTGAGAACTATTGGCTTAAGGATTTCGGGTGGATCATCTTTTAGAGGTAACAAAGTGATTTGTTTGGTTTTATAGTTGATTTATATGTTTTAGATGTTAGATTAGATAGGTTTAGTGATTAATTGCATCAATTGATGCATTTGGTCACTTTTTCCCAATTTGAAACTCTAAACCTAAGATGTATAATTTGAATCTTTGATTTAGTGTTAGTTTATATTAATTAAGTTTAGAATATGTTAATTGGAAGCAAATGGATGGATTATTTGTGATTGGTTTGATATAGAAAATCATATTGAGGAACATAGTAGTAAATCAATTTTGGTGGCTTATTTGGAGTGCTAGGTGAGTTTAATATGCATCAAATAACATGCCTTATGTGTTAAAATGTTGATTGGAAACCTACCATGAAACCTTCATTTTGGCCGAATGCTTGACACTATTCATTATCTTGAATTTTGCTTGTTTTTCCTTTGGAATTCCATACCATTTTGATCCTTTTAATTGTGTTTATTGTTGGCAAATTGATGTTTATTGTGTTGCCTACAATGTAAGTTATTTGTTGATTGTATGGGCAATGTCAATGTTTTACCATAACCTAGACAATTTGACTATTTTTTGTTGCACACCAAGTGTTTGATGAAATGTCTAGTTTATTTTGTCATAGGCCTATCACTTGCTTCATCCATAGGCCTACTGATTGAATGTCATCGTCGTCAGCGACATTGGCATGCCAATTGTGCCAACTTTTTGTTCATGTATGACTAACCTATGTTCTATCTCATTGTTAATTGCCAAACCTATTGCTATTGTATATCTACTTAGTATTGCTAATCCATTGTTTAAATTGCAACTTGAATTGATTGATATTGAGTTATTAATACTTTGTGATACCATTATTGTTTAATGGTATCTATTGACTTGTTCTATACCTATTATGGCTCAAATGTGATTTGACAGGGCTGCCTCTCCAACAGGATAGTGGGTATATACTGTCGATAATGTGCATATTGTATAATGATACCCTAGCTGGGAAGGGTTAACAGTCCTAGCCATAAGACCTTATCAGTCTTATGTTTATTGATATATGATGGATACATGTGATATGCATTTCATGGCCCTTTATCTGTCTTATCCATGTGATATGTTTTTCATTGACCTGATTACTACTTCTACAGTCATCTACTGTAATTTGATTATGTATTCTGACATTCTTGAGCAGATTGATATTATTAGTTCATCTGCCTATCTTCTATTGAGGTTTCAGTTCATATTTATAATTGATGCATATTAGATTCACTGAGTATCTTATATACTCACCCTTTCATTGTTTCCCCTTTTCAGGTACAAAGTAGGAGGCAAAATCCCATCTGTTGATATCTCTGTAGATTTCTGCTACTTGAATGACAGTATAATTATTTAAAATATTGTATTTTGTATGTTTATATTTTAGCTGCTCCATGGGTTGTATAATGGTATAGTTAGTTTATGAATATGTACGTATGACATATTAGTATAATTAGTGATATGGTATGATATGATGGTAAATACAGCAAATTACAGAATGAATTACAGACAGATTATAGAATATCAAAATTAATAGCAACTAAGTAATTAATTAATTAATTGATAGTAATTGTTATTAGTATGTGATACTGGGTTCTATGGGTGTTGATTGCCTCTGGCATCTCCTACATCCTAGGACTGTCATGTTCCGAAATTGGGACGTGACATTGGCACCTACCCTAACCCTAATTTAATACCATTGTTATATAACTTTGTTGTTCATATTACTTACTTACTCTTACTTATTGCTCATTGAAACCATGTACTACCTTATAGATTATTTGTTGATTGTTATTCCTTTTCATTAGTTACATTCTAGATATAATGATGAGTATGATAACTTTACTTGTCTTACACTTAATGATATAACAAAACTACCTTTTGATGGGGTAGTGGGTGAATACCATCGGCATTGTGCACAATGATTATTTTATAACCATTACTAGGAAGGGGTAATATCCTAGCCACAAGATTTGATCAACCTTATATATATGACGAGCTTATGACGAGTTAATATGATGAGTTATTACCCTTTATTTGTTATGTTCCCTGACCACTTAGTTTCTATGTATCATTCCCATAATGAGACCTATTTGATATATTCATTGATTATGCTTCTTTACTTGATTTTCTACATTGTTTATTTGATAACCTTATTGATAATTATATGATTTGTCATTTGTTGGACTATTCTACTTATCTACCTACTATGTATGTATGATATTATGTTTGCAACTCACTGAGAATTTTAAACTCACTCTTTAGTAATTTCATATTTTTCAGGCACAGAGTAAGATAGCAGTGGTTCCAAAAGTTTCCTCCTTCATCTACTAGAACCGAAATATTTTTTCATATAAAGTCTATATAAGTTTTCCCTATTTTGTATTCATAGAACGCACCATGGTACATTAATATGGGTTGTAATGGTACTTATGGCTGGTTATGTTACTTGATAAATAATGGTATGCATAATGTGTATAACGAGTTTAATAAAGATTATATGTTGTGTTGCTCTGATAATGGATTATTACGATAAAATGTGGAATATTTTGGATTGAATAGATGAGATAATATGGGTTCTACGGTTGTTGGTAGTATAATTGTTCCCACATCCTAGTATTGTTATATTCCAAATTTGGGACGTAACATTTATATGGGACTAAATCCTAGCCATAAGAAATTAGGAAGGGACTTATAAGGTTCTATTCAAAAACAAGCATTCTCCTTGACCTTGAGAACTTGCTCCAATAGGTATCTCATAGTTAAGCTCCTTTGTATCTTGAAATCTCCTTATCTTTATTATATTACAAGAAAACCTTTAGCATACTATGATGGGATTGCAACAAATTGCTCATAGAGCTCAAATGAATAGAAAGAACTTAAAACTGTTAATTATTACATTTATCCTAAATGAATGAAAGAATAATATTACATTCATTCCATACATTCAAAAACCTTAACCCATGATCTTTCCATCTATGTCTTAACCAATCCGACACAAAATCAATCATTCATATCCAAATGCATGATCCAAATTTTATGTTATTAGTCATGTTTTGTGCCATATGAACTCATATATTAGCAATATATGACTTTATTTTATCAAAAATGTGAATTGAAAATAAGTGTGCATGTTAAGAGTTTCACAAGAAAAATTAACAAAAGCTGTCAAGGGGTTACAAAATCGTCAGGGGGGTTATAGACTTGTAACAGGGGTTATGAATTGATCAGGAGAGTTAGGGATATAACGCCCAGTAATTTTGCTACTGCCTCTCGAGTACCAAATTATGTTAGGGGTGTTACCCATCTGTCAGAGACATTATCCATGCTTCCTCAAAAGACCAAAACTCATTCAAATATGCACCAAATATCCCCAAACTTCATTTTCAACCCAAACCAATATGGATAGTCCTAATACCTATTATTAGCATACATGTGTGCTCATAAGAATTAGTCGCAGTGGAAGTAAAATTTTAAAATTTTAATAATATACAAGTTCACTTAGAGCATATCAAAAGGATCATCCATTTGATATCCAAAATACCTCATGCATGGACAAATCAAACACAATGGTAAGGAGTTACCACTTGAAGTGTCGAAACTAATACTACCAAGTCTTTTTAAGCACATCAAGTGTTGTGCCTCTAAATTGTCCACAAGTGTTTGCCTTTGAACTTGGAATCCTCTTCAATTTTAGGTTTTCTTTCTGGGTAATTCTCTTGTCAAGCCCAATCCACCAAGAACTCTATAAGAAATTGTAAAGTAGAGGTCTACAAGTTGTATATGGTGCTACTCCTTTATCTTATAAGTCTTAACCAACATGCTAACGTAACTTTTCCTTATCTAGCAACAGCCAAAGGAAACTTCAAGACAAAAGAAGAAAAATATATATTTTTCTAAGTCTTTCAATGAACTTGCTAAGAATTTAGAGAAACAAAATAATTTGCTCTCCAAACTCTTAAAGCAAAAAGTAGTCAACCATTTCTAACAAAAAGTATCTTTTAAAACACTTCTAATCTCCATAAAAATAGATGGTGAAAGACAAGAAATGATTAATGTGACGTGACTTGACACCACTAACTTAATAATGGCTTGCATGGCTAGATTAAGCCAAACCATAATTAATTAGTTTAAGATAATGTCATTAGGATTAACTATTGGTTCATTAATTTGAATTAGTGGAGAATCTCTACATCTCTACTAATTTTACATAATTTTCTTTCTTGCCCTTTAGTGGGTGGGCTTACTAAATAAGAAAACCTATTAACCAAAAATCCTAAGGCATATTTTCTTCATTCTCTAATGTGGATTATATATATATATATTAGTTACCGATTCAGATATGACAATAAGATTCAAAACTATCCCAAAATATTTTGATTGGTACAGTTCGATTTAGGGATGGTATATATATCAGTTACTGATTCAAATATGACAATAAGATTCAGAACTATCCCAAAATATTTTGATCGGTATAGTTCGATTTAGGGATGGTATGGAGATTTTCAGTTCAATTATTTGGTTTCATACAGTATCTCAAGGATCCATGCTTATTTCTCAAACATATTCTATTGAGGTTTATACTTTTTAAATTTCACTTTCTAGTGTTATTGTATAATTTTATATTATTGCACTGTATAAAAATAATAAAAAATTCATATGTTTTCAATTATTTCCACTTAAATTTAGAAACAAATGATTTATGTAGGAAAAAATAAAATATGAAGAAGATATAGAAGATATTAAATTATCTTACCCTCTCTATGTCACTTGTGATATACCCTTTGAATCAAAATTTGCAAAATTGCATTCTATAAATTTTGAGATTTTCTAAGTGAGCACATCAATTAGATCATAAAATAAAATAAAAAATAATATGAGAAGAATAAAAACCAAAAATAAAAATAAAGGAATGATCTTAGAGTTTAGATACTTTGTATAATTCTATTATTGGAGATAAGTCACGCAACAATGATTTTTCAGTCGAAAAACTTTTTTATATATTTTATATATTCATAATGCATATATAAATACATATATTCCTAGTTTAATAATAAAATGAATTGAGAAAAGTGTGAATATTGATTTATTTATTTTTTTTTTAAATGTGTGGTTATATTGTTCCTATAAAAATTGCAATGTTACTGTTTAGTGTTAGAAGGGAGGATAATTTATTTTATAAGGGGTTAATGGTAATCTGAATATTCTATCTCCTTTTGTATCTCATTGTCATGACCCGAATTCGGGGTATGACGGTCATATAATGTGGGAACAGTCAGTGACGTTCAACACCCGTAGAACACCAATAATAACAAAATTTCTATGTCGGTACAATCCATATCAGTATTCATTTATATCCAAAATTATTCTCACAACTTTCACAATTCATACTCAGTACATAATCAATATACTTTAAATTTTCATCAAATAGTTATAATATTCATACAGTCTATATTAATAAGTACAAGTTGTTTACAAACCATGGTGTAATACCCTATAAATTCCTAACTCACATGAATGATTTAGTTCTCAGAATGTGGTTCATAAGTCTTGAAATGATGAAAAATAATTTTAGAGACACAATTAGAAAGCGAATTTATTACTTTTTTGGAAAGTGGCGGTGTCGGGAACACTGCCGAGAAATTAGTAGTCCGGTCAATAGAAAAATTTCTGAAGTTGACCTGGGGATAAAAGATCACCATAATGCATGTGCAATTTTGGTAAAAAGAAAGAAGTGAAAATCATTTAGGAACACTGAAAAAGTAACCAATGGAAAAATCATAAATAAATAGAAGTTTAAGGTGAATAGTGAAAATGGGTCCGTCGGAGTTACAGAATGACTCTGAAATCATTTTTATAAATAAATATAAATTAAAATAAGTCTATTGATTCCCCACTTTGAATTTAAAATCCTAACAGAATAAATTACAGAAAATTTTAGACCAAAGTGTGATATATGGAAATTTGAGAATTAAGTTGTAAATTTCCAATTGATTTTTGTATAAAACTTACACTTAGGAAATTTTTGCCATTTTTCTTCTTCTTCTCTTCATTTGGACGAACCTAGTCTTCACCATTCTCCATCCATTTCTTCTTCATCTATCATCAAAATTCTTAGCAAAATTCATAAAAAAAATTGAGTATTAATCTTATTCTTCCAATTGCCACTATTAGTTTGCTTGGAGGAACAAAGGAATTCAAGAAAAAACTAAGGAAAGGATTCGCCCATCTCACCCAAATCAAGGTAACCAATTTATTTGTTTGATTTTATGGTTCAATTAGATGTTATTAAGGTTGAATTTGATGGGTTTTTAGTTAGATTGCATCAATTGATGCAAATTGTTAGAAATCCTAGAATTCCTAAACCTAATGGAAGTTGTAAGCTTTAGCTATGTCAATTGGTATTAGTTTTGATTAATTAATGATAGAATATGTCAATTAGTGGTTAGTAGACAACTAATTGATAAATTGTTTGATGTAGAACTCAATTGGTGACAAAGGTGTGCCTATTGGCTCCATTGGTGATTTTGGGTGGAAAGCTATTTGAAAGTTTAGGTGAATCTAATATGCATCTAATAACATGCCATTTGTGTTGGAATTGAATTTGAAAACCCATTATGGAATATGAGTTTTGGCCGAAATGAATGTACTATTCACATGCCTTGAAATTACTTGGTTTTTGCCTTGTTTTCCATAGCCAAATTGCACCATTTTAATGTTGTTTATTATTGTTTCTTTGATGCCAATACTATTATTGACAATGTAGCTTGAAATTAGTTGAATTGAGCAAGTCAATTTTGCACCCTAACTTAACTTATTGGCTTGCCATTGTATGCCCACCATGTGTTTGATGAAATGCCTAACTTATTTTGTCTTTGGCCTATTGTTTGCATTCCATAGGCCTACCATTTGAATGTCATTGTCGCCAGCAACGTTGGCATGCCAATTGGCCTACCGTTTTTCGTCGCCGAGCCAACTTTTGTTCCATATCTTTCTAAATTGCCAAACCATTTGTCATTGCTTATATGTTACCTATAGCATTGCCATTGATCTTATTGATAATTGAATTGACTGATATGGAACTTATTGTTATGGAGGATGCCATTGTTACATGATGGTATCCATTGATATATTGTTTCTTTCTATTGATCCTAATGTGACTTGGCAGAGCTACCGATCCGATAGAGTAGTAGGGAAATACTGTCAGCGATGTGCATATTGTATTACTGATGCCCTAGCTAGGAGGGGTTATAGTCCTGGCCATAAGACCTGATTAGTCTTATGCTCACTAATATTGATATGCTACTGGAGAACTATATATTCGCATATGGTCCATACTGTTTATAGGAGATTATATGATTTCATACAGTCCATCCCTTTATCTGTCTTTCCATATGATACCAAGCCTATACTTCATTCTATGGCTATACTGTGACCTATTACAGTGTCACGACCCAACCTGGGAGTCGCAACGATCCTAGGGTACGGGTGTTGCATAAGCTACCAGTACCTCAAAGAACCCAATTAACTATACTATATGGCATGCAAATCATATAAACAGCTTAATTAGCTTATGAATGCTGAAGAAAATTCGACAGCATCTCCTCTATAATATGGCTATGCCTAAAAATAAATCAAGCATATAACACTTTTATTATCATCCACATTCATTCTCAATACCATGATCCCTCTGGATCTCCATCAACAACTCAATATATACATATATCTATACAATCTGTCATTTCCATATATAACATATCATATACATCTATTATATCATCAGAAAGCAAAACTATCAAGATGCAAACTTAAACATATATCTACATGCAAATTCTTATATACAGTACCATGGAACTTCTATTCTGTACATTATTTACATATTCTTTTGGAGTTGAATTTTTACATGATTACTAGAAAACTTCCAAGGCATGAGTAGGAGATGCCAATGGAAAAAGTGCCTCACAGCTAACCTGAAAATTATAAACCACTAGGGAATGAGTATAAAAATACTCAGTGAATCCAAATGTATAAAGATGCAGTAAATGCTCATGAAAAGTAATTGCCCATATATGGCCTGAAGAATTCAATATAAGATAACAAATGTATAAATATACATGTATCTGTACAAATATCAAAATGGAAGTCATATAAGTATCCGAGATACAAAATAGCACATATATGATATAACAGGATTGGGTTAATTTCTGACATTCAGAACTCAGCACTATCATAAAGTGCACTAGGGAATATAACATCCCTCCCTAGTAGGGGTCCCATAAATACATAACTCTCATAAGGAATATTTTCCCTACTACTAGAGAATATAACATCCCTCTCTAGTAAGGGTCCCCAAAATACAGTGTGCACACAGTCGATGGCATCTACCCGCTATACCATCGAAATAGCCCTGTTCTAATATCATAAAAGTGTGCCTTTAAATAACATTAAATTTAGCATATTTATAGCTCATATAGCAATAAAACAATCATATATACTTATATGAAGAAAAATATAGCAAGTTTGAAATTTATCAAAAATTGGCCCGGCGGAGCCCAGTTGCGCTACCGCAACTGGCTCGCAAATTACGGGTCCGTTTTGGGATTTTTAGGTACTTTCTGGTTAACTATGTTACCAAAAGAATTAGGTGGGCCATGAGGTACCGTTTCAAAGCTTAGGTCGAGACTAGATGATTGGGCCAAATGGTGGCCCAATTGGCTTTCTGATTTTCATTTTATAGCCCATCAAAGTTTAGGTCAGTTTAGGTCGTTTCGACGGGCTTATTTACGGGCCATTTTGCACTTTATGCTCTTTTAGGTATAAAACTTCATTTTTAAAGCTCAAATGAAATAATATGATATACATGATGCAAATCATGCATAGTTATACATAAGGACTCACCTCTATCACTTCAATGCACTGTTTTCCAAAAACACTGATTCCGAACCCTAGTCGGCCCGTCGCTCGACACTCTGAGCAGGAGTATTCGACGATTCACCTATTATCACACATAATACTTCGGTAAGGCATAAAATCATTACAAAACATATCATTTGCACAAGAACACATCAAATTCACTAAGGCATACACTATATACACTACTAGGAACACTTTACACAAATCATACTATATCCATTCCTTTATGCAATAACTTATATCCAATACCACTTTTAACTCACATTATGCATATTCATCACTAATATAACACATTAACAGCTCTTATACACTTAGTTCCTCATTTCACATTAAACATACACCATAATCAAACTTATTTCCAAAGTATTCAAATTTTTCATTCTTTACACATTTAAACTTATATATTTCTATCATTTTCTATACTTATTCATATTCAAACTTAACTTTATTAAACACATTAACCTAACACCTTAAACTAACAACTTCAAACTTATTCAACTTAAGCAAAAGTCATTCTTTTGATCCATTTTTCAATGCCATTTCATCTAACAACATGTATAAACATTAAATGTATCACATTTAGGCATTTAAACCTA
>CANXYC010313138.1:0-12587 GCA_948193065.1 Aleurites moluccanus | reverse complement strand
GTAGAACTAATTCAAATAACATGCATAAATATTAATTCTATGCATAAATACATATTAACATCACAATATATAAATAACAAAATTCTCCCCCCGAATATCACTATTAAAGAAAGACTAAAACTAGTCTGAGGTGTTACACTTGGGAACTTGAAAGATATGATGGGTGTCGATCCAAACATAGCGGTCCATAAGATTCCAACATATGAGGATGTGAAGCCTGTGAAACAAAAGCTACAGAGGATGAAGATAGAATGGTCTCTCAAGATTAAAGAAGAAGTTGCTAAGTTGTTAAGGAATGGTTCATTAAACCTGTCTCTGACCCTTCATGGCTAGCCAACATAGTGCCTGTGTCCAAAAAGGATGGAAAAGTAAGGATGTGTGTCAATTATAGGGACTTGAACAGAGCCTGTCCAAAAGATGACTTTCTTTTACCTCACATAGACTTACTGGTGGACCGTATGACTGGATCTGAGGTAGTCTCCTTGACTGATCTATATACGGGTTATTACCAGATACAAGTTTATCCACCTGATAAAGAAAAAATAGCTTTTATGACAGAATGGGGTACCTACTGCTATAAGGTTATGCCCTTTGGGTTGAAAAATGCTGGGGCAACATATCAGAGAATGGCCACAACCATCTTCCATGACATGATTCACGAGGATGTGGAAGTATATGTTGATGACATGGTGATAAAATCCAAAATGGCGGAAGGGCACATAGCTGCATTAAGGCGTTTCTTTCTTAGGTTGAGACAGTACAACCTAAAATGGAACCCAGCTAAATGTGTTTTTGGTGCATCCTCGGGTTTATTCTTGGGCCATATGGTGAGCCAAAAAGGAATAGATGTAGACCCAGCCAAGTCAAGAGCCATTTTAGAGATGCCAACTCCTAAGACAGAAAAAGAAATCAG
The DNA here is from genome assembly GCA_948193065.1 of Aleurites moluccanus. Lineage (NCBI taxonomy): Eukaryota > Viridiplantae > Streptophyta > Magnoliopsida > Malpighiales > Euphorbiaceae > Aleurites > Aleurites moluccanus. The sequence continues at coordinate 11,674 of CANXYC010313138.1, read as the reverse complement.
GGGATTCTTAGGATGTTTGCAATACATTAGTAGGTTCATCTCTCAGTTGGCCGATGTTTGTGGACCCATCTTTAAATTATTGAAAAAGGGGGTTTCCAAAGAGTGGAATGATGAATGTCAGCAAGCCTTTCAAAGGATCAAGCAATACCTGCTGATTCCTTCTGTATTGCAACCTCCAAGGCCCGGTAAACCTTTGCTGTTATACCTCTCTATGACTAAAGAGGCCATGGGGGCAATGCTAGCTCAAAATGCTGTAGATTCACATAAAGAAAATGCCATCTATTACTTGAGTAAGCGCATGCTTGCTCATGAACTAAGGTACAATTAAATCAAGCAGTTGTGCCTTGCCTTGGTTTGGGTATGCCATAAGCTGCAGCAGTATTTAGGTTTATACACCACACATGTCCTTGCTGACAAGGGCCCATTGAAATTCCTTCTGGAGAGGCTAGTTCTTGATAGCAAAATGGCCCGATGGTTGGCAATTATAGCAGCTTTTTATCTTAAGTATGATCCCAGAAAAGCTATCAAAGGAAGTGTGATAGCCGACCAACTAGCGGCTGCCCCAATAGATGGTGAACCATTTGAGCCTAAATTCCCTAACGAAGACATCATGGAATTAAAACCCAGAGTTTGGAAGTTGTACTTTGATGGAGTAGCTAACAATAAGGGTTATGGCGAGGGAATAGTACTTTCCACACCAAATGGGTATCATTTACCCATGGCCATTAAATTGTCCTTTGAAGTAACAAACAATGAGGCAGAATATGAAGACTGCATATGTGGTTGAGAGGTTGCCACAAACATGAGGATTGATTGCCTAGAGGTCTATGGGAACTCTAATTTGATTGTGTCGCAAGCTTTGGGTAAGTGGAAGATCAAAGAAGAGCGTTTATTTCCTTAATATCAACGCGTGACTGATCTAGCAGAAAACTTTCATGAATTATCTTTCCACTATCTACCTCGAGCCAAGAATCAATTTGCCGATGCTTTGGCAATGTTGGCCTCCATGATAGACATGATAGGTAATGAGATTATAAGTCTCGTGGTCATTGAAGTGTGAAGGCAACCGGGTTATGTTCCAACATGCATGCAGATTCAAGTAGCCAATGGCAAGCCATGGTATTGGGACATATTCAATTTCTTAAAGAATGACCAGTATCCAAAAGGGGCATCCAAATCAGACCGAAGGACCCTGAGACAATTGGCTAGGAATTTCATACCGAATGGTGACGTGTTGTATAGAAGAGCCTGGGATAACATCCACCTTGGATGCGTAACGGAGGAGGAAGCTCAAAAGATCATGGAATGGATACATGGTGGTAAAAAAGGTCGGCAAATGAATGGTTTTGCGTTGGACAGGAAAATCACAAACTTGGGATACTTTTGGCTTTCAATGAATGACGACGTGCTAAGTATGTTTAGAAATACCACAAATGCCTGATATTTGCAAAGCTTCAAAAGCGACCTCCCATTTCGTTGTAGCCGACTACAACACCTTGGCCTTTTGCTACATGGGGCATTGATGTCATAGGGCGCATCAATCCTAAATCCTCAAATGGTCATGAGAACATTCTGGTGGTAATAGATTACTTCACAAAGTGGGTAGAAGCAGCCTCTTATCAAGTGTTGAATTCTAAAAAGGTAGCACACTTTATCCGAACTAACATGATTTGTCAGTTTGGATTGCCTTTTGAGATCATCACCAATAATGGGTCTCATTTTCAAAAGGAAGTAATAAATCTACTTGAAAAGGAAAAGATTTAACATCATCGGTCTTCTCCTTATCGTCCTCAGTTTAACGGGGCAGTCGAAGTAACAAATAAAATAATCAAGACCATTCTGCAAAAGATGATCACCAATCATAAGAATTGGCATGAACGCCTTCCATTTGCATTATGGGGGTATCAGACCTTCATTCGAACACCAACGGGGGTAACTCCGTATTCTTTAGTATATGGGATGGAAGCAATCCTTCCAATTGAAATACAGATCTGCTCTGCAAGGGTCATGCAGGAGAATCAGCTTACCGAGGCTGAATGGATCAAGGGGTATCATGACCAACTGAATGCTATTGATGAAAAAAGGGTGGATGCACTTTACCGAATTCAAGGGTATCAGCAAAAGCTAGCCCGACATTTTAATAAAAGGGTAACTGACAGAGGGTGGAGGAAGGCAACTTAGTGCTTAAGGAAATCAGAGCTCCTGTGTATGATCCAAGAGGGAAGTTCAGGACAAATTGGGCCAGACCATATGTGCTCAAGAAGATCTTGTCCAGTGGAGGTGTCATACTCATGGATCTGGATGGGAATGAATTTTCAAACCCCTGTAATCTTGACCAATTAAAAAGATATTTTGTATAATCCCTGCTTCATGATGCATTGTATGAGCAGAACTACGAGGACCTGATTCTCCAAAAAAACTGATTAATAAATAAAGAATAGTGCAAAGGGAGATACGTAGGCAGCCCACCTTAAGTGCGGTCCAAAGCATAATAAAATTATCATTTTATGTGCCTAGGTTAATTGCTTTATGCTCGCTAAGTTGAAAACCTGAATAAGGCAGCTTAGGCAAAAATTAGAACAGCTCGGCCAGTTGAAAACCTGGAAGGGCAGCTTGGGAAAAAATTAGAATAATAAAAGAATAATAACTAAAATTAAATAAAATAAAATAAAATAAAAAAAGCAAAAAAATAAAGAAGAAAGAAGAAAAAAAAGAAAAGAGAAAAAAATGCCTCATTTTAAATTGGAATTCATCAATTCTCGAGTCCTTTTTCGTCAAAGTATTCTGTCTTGTCTTGTCTGTCAGAGTCAAAATAATTCAATCTCATTTTATTCGATTTTAAAATCCAAATGATTGAAATTCACAAAAGTTTCGAAAGATGGAGTATAAAAAAAAAGAGTCCCAGTCTAAATTCGTCTTCTCCTAGGATGAACATCCTCTGAGTCGTCAGAGTCCCCACTTTCAGTCTTGACTGTATCCTGTTCAACCTTCACCTCTAATTTGTCTTTGGTCGCGTCACCTCTTTTTGATTTTGTCATCATGTCTATCTCAACATCCCCAGTCTCAGTGTCAGCCTCCAATTTTGTAATCAAGGCAACCCATCTGGTCTTCTCAATAGGCCAAACCTCTGTGATGAACCAAGAGTCATAACCTTCCAGCTTGCCTGACAATCCAGCAGGATGTGCAAAGTGCATCGATCACCTCCATCCATTCATTATGGCCTGGGATACAGGTCCTGTAATTGGAAATGTGGGAAAAACAACTTCGTCTGGTGGAATGCCCTGTGGCTGGCCCATCTATCACAAGATTCTGGTTCCTTGGTAGAAGGAGGTCATAGAAATCCCCAGTAAATAAACCATCTTATACCCATAGCTCATTAAGATGAATGAGTCAACCCCATACCAGGAACAGTACCAGAGCAGCTCTTTAGAATCTAGCTTTAGAATCCAAGCAATCCACTCCTTTTCTGAGTAAAAGCGAATCAGAGTTCTCTACATACAGTACTGTGCAGCCGAATATGGCATTCTGTCTGAGGGAGCCACCACTTGCAGATGATCCTTAAGCCAAACATAAAAAGAAGTAAAAGGGTTAAAAAAAGTGCAAATGAATGGAAATACAAGACCTTTTTACCTGTAAAATGACAGGGCTAACATACCAAGGCCCTTCGACTCTAAAATTTCCATTTAGGCTCTGTAAAGTTTCCGCTAGGATCAAGCCAGCAATGGTGTAACCACGCTCCATCTGAGCAATTAACTCCATTACCCAAATGTCTTCCCAACCAGGTGAGTTAAAGAAAAGGCATCCAGCGGTCAAACATATAACCAAACCAGTCATTCTGTGTTTTTTCTCTCATTTTGTCCTCTGAGCCTTCTGGATATTGGAACTTAGCTATAACTGCAGCCAGGTTGATCCGGCCTTCCACGACCATAGAGCTGGCTAGCTTATGTCTCAACCCTAAAAGCCTTCTGAAAGAATGAAAGTATCCAACCCTATATTCAGGGATTGCTAAAGCAGCATTTGGGTCACTTTCGAGAATGGCACTGAATTCTTCAAAAGTAGGGCACATTTCCTCCATACTGGCACCGAATTGGAACACGTCGTCAACAGGGTCCCAAAACCTGAAACAATCTTTCAGAAAAGTCCCAATCAACTTTCACATCCCTCAGAGTCAAAACAGAGTTGATTCCGTATTTGCCCAAATTGATCTTTTCGACCTTGTTTAGGTTCTTAGTCCAAAAAACATGTGGTGGCTATAGTAGGGCTCCATTGATATTTTTGGCTAAAATGAGAGAGAAAAGTTAGAAAGAAAATACTAAGAAAGTACTAAGGGTTTCGAAGAAGAGTCAGAGTGACTTTTTCAGAAGAAAGGGAGGCCCTTTATAGAAAAGTGAGCCAAAACAGGCTGGGGCACGCATCACCACCACCAAGGGTTGGCGGCGGCGCCCTAGGCTTGGGGCGGCCTCACCACCTCATAGTGGCGGTAGCCGCCCAAAGCCCATGGCGGCACCGCCATAAGCCCAAGGCGGCAATGCCCCTTTAGGCTGGTGGCAGTAGTTTTGTGTAACACCTCACCTATAACCTAACTTGAACCTTGAAAGGGGAACTTAAGGGGAAATTTTTTCTTTCTTTTGAACTTGTTAATATTATGTATTTATGCATAAAATTGATAGATATGCATGTTATATGAAGTGATTTTATGCATAGAAGTGGTTTAAAGGCAGTTAGGACAAAATCGGATAATTTTCAGTTTTTGGTGAACTGGGGGCAAATTGGTCATTTCGCACCCTCGAGTTTTTATGGAATTAACACTATATTTGAAGGTAGAAAATAATTTAAGGACATGAAAATGATATTAATAAGTTTATTTGAATAATTGTTGGAGAATTAAACCCGGTTGAAAATAGTTACCTACAAGCTGCTCAATTGAGGTGCTTGAGGTTCTTCATTTGAACTAAGGCTATTTTGGTATTTTCCTTTGCAATATAGAGTTATATAGTGTATGAAACCTTATGGAATCATTTTAGGCTTGATCAAATCTAACCATTGGATGAAAAGATGAAGAAATGGATGGTTGGATGGCTAGGTTTCACCACAACTACCATAAACCTAAAGCATAGAATTATTTCTTTAATATTTAACTTGATTTTTCCCACCTCTTCCATTGTTCATCATCTTCCTTAGCCAAAAGTTGCAGCAACTTCTCTCTCCTCCATTTGTGCATTTCGTCCAAGCATGAACACCACCATTCCTTATTATTTTCTTTCAATCTTTGATGGAAACATGTTAATTCCATCATCCTAAACACAAATATAACCATAGATTCAAAGGAAAAACTTGAAAAAGTGAAAAATTAATTAAAAGAAGATTTTGAATAACTTTTGGTAAGTTGTTGGTTTTGGAATTCTTTTGATGCAAATATGTTTGTATGATGCTCGTTGATATTTATTAGTGATCAAAACATATTTTGTATGGTTAGAATTCAAAAACTTGGATTGAAACCCTAATTTTACTTCAAATGTTGTTTATTTGATGTGTATATCATGAATTGATGGTTGAATGATTGAAATAAATTGATTTCGAGGAAGAAACAAAGTGGCCAAATGTGAGGTGCTTAGGGTTAGGTTGATGTTTAATGATTTTAATAGGTTTGAATGATTGAATGAAGTATATTTGATATGTAAACAATGAATTAATGGTTAAATGATGGAAAATAATCCATTTGAATGGATTTATGTTTTGGCCGAAATGATGAACTTGAATGGTGGATGTGTGCATTTATGTTTGTTAGGTTTAAATGGATGAATGTTGTACATTTGATGCATTTATATGTTATTTGATGGAATGGCATTGAAAAATGGATGAATGGAATGAATTCCATATTGATGGACCCATATGGACTTTGTTAGTTTAACGTGTTAGGCTAATGTGATTAATAAAGTGAAGTTGGAATACGATTAAGTGTTGAAAATGATAGAAATATATAAGTTTAAATGCGTGAAAGGTGATTGATTTGAGTACTTGAAAGCTAAGTTTGAATATGGTAATGAAATGATGGACTAAGTGTATAAGAGTTGTTAATATGTTACATAAGTGATGAATGTGTATAATGTGAGTTAATTATGGTAATAGATATGTGTTATTGCATAAAGGAATGGAAATAGTGTGAATTGTGCAAAAATGAGGCTTATAAGTTATAATGTGTATGCCTTATGTGATTTGATGTGTTTGGATGTTTGTTTATGTGAATTATATGATTTGTAATAATATAAAGTCTTATCGTAGTGTTATATGTGAAAATAGGTGAACCGTCGAAAACTCCAACTCGGAGTGTTGGACGGCAGACTGACTAGGGCTACTGTCAGTGTTTTGGGGGCTAACCGGATGTATTGCATAAAAGGTGAGGCAATGTATAATCATGCATGATTTGCATTAGATATGTTATAATATTTCATTTGAGCCAATAAAAATAGAGTTTGATACCCAAAATCCCAAATAGTGCAAATTGGCTCGTAAATAAGTCCGCCGAAACGACCTAAAATGACCTAAATTTTGATTGTCTATATAATGAAATCCAGAAAGCCAATTGGGCCACCACTTGGCCCAATCATCTAGTCTTGACCTAAGCTTCGAAATGGTACCTCATGGTCCACCTAAGTCCATTGGTATCCTACTTAACTAGAAACTACTCAAAAATCCCAAAACGCCCGTAACGGCGAGTGCCAGTTGTGGCAGCGCAACTGGGCCCTGCCGGGCATATTTTTGACATCATCAAAATTTGTCCTATTATTCTTCATATATGTATATATGATTGTTCTATAGCTATATGGGATATAAATATGCTATATTTATGGTTAAATGGAGACATACTCATTTGATATCATAACAGGACTATCTTGATAGTATAGTGGGAAAATCCATCGACCGTGTGCACACTGGTATTCACTAGACCCTTGTTGGAGAGGGTGGTCATATCCTCTAGCCGTAAGGGATAATCACTCTTATGTTCACTGGATTTTTGCACAATAGTGCTTTTAATATATAAATATACTTTTCATTGGACCCTAGCCTGTTATATCATATGTACGTTGACTCGTACATTGGATTTTATATGAATACTCATATGGATAATTATGTGGATACTTATATGAATATTGATATAGATACTGGTCGTATTCTTTACTTTTTATTTTATATCATGAATATTTGTTATATTCCTCACTTGTTATCTTATATTGATTCTACAGGCCATATATGGGCAATAATGGTATTATTGAGCATTTACTGCATTTTTATACTTATGGATTCACTGAGTATTTTTATACTCACCCTCTTAAGTGGTAATCATTTTCAGGTCACCCTCTTAAGTGGTAATCATTTTCAGGTCAGCAGTGAGGCCCGAATTCCATAGGCACCTCTTATCCTCACCTTGGAATTGTACTATTCAGTGACATGTAATATTCCGATCCCAAAGGCATATGTAAATATATGTACAGTATAGAGGTTCCATGGTACTGTAAAGTAAATAGGGGCATATATATGTGTATGATTATATGATTATGATTTTGCATATGTGTATTATGCTATGTATGGATAAATTTTGAGATACAGATATATATATATATGGTTTGGTATTAGAGATCCAGAGGGATCGTTGATGATTGTGATATGAGATGATTGTTGATAAAGAATATTGGAAGTGCTTATTTGTATGATTTTCAGCCGGGCATAATCCTTATATAAAGGAGATGCTGCCCAAATTTTTATAGAATTGTCAAGCTATATTGAGCTTGTTATTGAATTGCATGCCATATAATGTAGTTATTTGAGTTTTTCGTGATACTGGTAGCTTAGGCAACGCCCGTACCCTAGTACCGTCGCGGCTCCTAAGTTGGGTCATAACACTTTGACTGGCGGATTTTTCTAGATTTTTGATAATTTTATGGGTCTGGGGCATTTTAGGACATTTTTCAAATATTTTTAGGCATTTTTATGCATTTATTTTCATTCTCTTAGACTGAAAATTGCATAAAATGGCATTTTAGTCTGCATCTATGACATGGGGCGGTCTAATAAATAATAAAACATCATTCATACATAACATTATCATTCATAGCACCATCATAACATCTATACATCATGGTTAAAGAAAAAAAAAAGAATAGAAAAAAATGGAAAGAGAAGCTCAATCTCTTTAATGACGCTGGCGAGGTGGATCAGTCCTGAAATCAAGCCTAGTCAGCATACACGTCAAGGCTAGCTCTATTCTACACCCCACACGATAGTTGTGGAGAGCCCACTCGTAAGCTAAAAAAAAAGAGAGTGAAATGTCAAATGCTTAGCTAAAGGATCATTTCCAAAAGCAAAGCTATTAGGTGTCTCAAGCTAAAGGATCATTTCCAAAAGCATAAAGAGCATTAACATACCTCAAGGTTATCAGGGAAGTCCGGTGTATGAGGATGGACCGCATCTGAAAGATGAAATGTCTGCATCTCTCCGTGAGCATTGATATAGAAGATATCCTCGGGAAGCAAGTAGTTGGGGCCCAAGATCACCCGGTTAGAATCATTTCGTGTCTTAGGAGTAATGCTGGGAGCAGCTAAAAAAGGGTCTCTTGATGGGCCCACACTATGAACTCGGCTTGGTCTAACAGAAGAAGGACCAGCAATGTTAGATGCACGCTCTGATCGCCTGCATGGATCACCGACAGGACCCATCAAATGGGTGTGATAAAATGTTGCATAGTCATCCCTGGGTGCTACATATAGATGGATGGGGAGCCCAGTATAAGCCTTGTCAAGAGCACGTATGTCCATATTCCATCTCATGTCAATCAGTGGGTGTACCAAAACTACCCATCTACCATTAGTCTAGACTTGAACTCTTTCTCCCAGATAATATAGCTTGTGATATAGTGAATGCAGCAACAATCGGGAACAAGCCAATGTAGCACTTGGGTTAAGTTCCATTGGCATCAGCGACATTCGATCAATATAGGATTTCGTCACAACCTGCAAAAAGATTTGTTATGAATAAAACCATGGAATATGGGTGATATAAGATCAAAAAAATACCTGAAAAGCATCAAGGTTGCCGAAGAAAGCCTGAAGAGTCCCGAATTCAAGTACACCTGGGCTAGACCAATATTCCCTGTTCCATCAGACGCCAGCTGGAAAAACATTTAGTTTAGGGCCACTTAGAGTGGGGGCAAGTGTCTGAAAGTACTCGTAGGCCCATACCTAGCTCAAGCATGTTAAACAAAAAGTTAGAAAGCAAAGTTCATAACAGGTACATAGAGTACCTCCCAATTCAAACTAGCAGGTGCAGAGAGTACCTCCTAGTTCAAACCAACAGGTGCAGAAAGTACCTCCCAATTCAAATCAAAGGCAAAAGATGCGGAAAGCATACCTCCCAGATGAAGTAAGTCCCTCCATAGGAATTAAAAGATGCCCAGGATAGATCGCACATCTCCCGATACATGGTGCTTAGAATAGCGCCAGCCATATCGTATTCACCTAAGGGAGTCATATTTATCAAGCTTGGTAGAATATTCAGGTTGACAGTATCACGACGAGTATGACCGAATGTGCATCCAGCTAGGATCAACATCATCAGTCTAGCAACAACCTCAGTATCAAATATCACTCCAGTAAACACCTCCATCTCCCTCAACTGAGCCTGAAGCCAAGTCCGAGGGATTGATATGTGATCCCGAGGAGGTCCTGACCTATAAACCGAGCCATATCCTCAAGAGTAAAGGTAATCCTCCAGTCATAGCAGAGGTCTAAGTGATGGGTTCCAAAGTGTAAGTCGATCAGCCTTGAAAGATCCAACGGAGTAACCGTCAGCTCCCCGCAAGGAAAATGAAAGGTGTCGGTAGTGTCCCACCATCACTCAGCCAGTGCCTTGATCAAAGCCACATTGCTCTCAAGATTGGTTTTGACCTTTATAAAGGATACAAAACCAGTAGGATCTATTAAGGGCTTTACCAGAGTTTCCTCAGATAAAGCATCGGTGAGATAGGCTAAGTTTAACCTAGCCCCTCTATTCCTAAGCATGGTGTTCTAAAAAAAAATTGAAAAAAAAAAGAAAAATAAATAAATAAATAAATAAATAAATAAAAATGATAAAGTATATGTATCTCGATCTTGCCGTCCTAAGAAACATGTTGTTCGGGTTCTTGCAGTAAGTTTTCCGAGTCAGGATTATCTCGTGGGGCCTCATAGCTATGGTGTCCCCGATTACTACTTCTAGAAGCTGAAGCCATCAAGAGAAAGAGGAGAGCTTTAGAGAGAAGATCTAGAGAGAGGGAGAGAAATGAGAAAATGAGGAGTGAAGGGAATGGGAGAACCTCATCCCTATTTATAGATTTTGACAATCTCAGAAATGACCATCATGTCCCCAACTTGGCCAAAAGCAAGAAAACTTGTATTTCTAGAGTAATTCAAGTCAGAATCAGGTGCTATCAATTTTATTGAATCCGTATGATTTGTCTCTATCCATAAAGCTATCATTTGCCCATATCAGACATGGGAAGCTTCTGTAATAAAGAAAATGACAGAAATAGAAAAATACCAGAAAAGTGAAAAGTTGTCCGGAGCTTGACAGATCACACTTGTACACCTCCAGACCTTGCAAGATGCAATCAAAACACCTTCTTTTATTCCAAACAGATAGGAATGACCCAGTTCACCTACATCACGTCTGTCATTCAGAATAAACAGCCGTGATGGGGGGCAACCATGAACACTCATTTTTTACACCCTTGGACTCATGCCAACTCGAACAGCACTCCCCGGATCCAAGCCCGTGCTCGAACGGACTCAGAATGGCCTTTGGATGAAGTCGGACCGGAGCTGCTGCCCTTTAGGCATGGAATTTTAGACAAAAAGGGGTGGCGGGGCGGCAGCTGCCATGCCCAAGGGCGGCAGTATGGCTTCTTGCCACTGTTGCCGCCCTTTTTCATGCCTTATGTCACCATGGCCCCCAGGTGGCACTGCCACCCCCTTCCGGCAGCGACAGTGCCTCTTACCGGTAGCAGAGACATTTTGATATGTTTTCTTCCGAATCCCACATTGAAAAATAATGGGATTTGACCCCCCAAGCTCCTATTATAAATAGAGTGTAATATCCTAGGAGAAACCCTAGTTGGAAACCCTAACCCTAGCACCTAAACCCTAGTTGGAGTTAAGAGTGTCTATTTGGGTTGGTTGCCTTATGTGTTCTATGACTTATTCGATGTGTTTATGTGTTATTGATTGTATTACATGTTATATGATTTATTTGATGCATTTATATGTAATTGATAGCTACACGTGTTATAGGATTGAATTAAATCTGCTTACATGAGTGATTGATTAATATTGTGTTATATGATTTAAAATGTGTGTTATATTTGTAAATTATTGTAAATTAATTATTTAGGGAAAATAATTGAGGGTAAATAAAATAAATAAATAAAATAAAATAGTTTAATTGGGTTAAGAATATAATAGGACTTGATTGCATGAGAAAATAAATGTGAGGGAGCTAGTTAGAAGTTTGTAGGACCTAGATGTAATAGAAAGTGGTGGAGAAGGATTTAGTGGATATTTGTGTGACTTAGATCCTATAAAATAGAGTATTGGTGCACTTGGGATCAAATGGATGCATGTAAGGGTGTAAAGTGGCTAAAATG
>CANXYC010313118.1:0-11592 GCA_948193065.1 Aleurites moluccanus | reverse complement strand
ATAATATCAAGTTCATAAGGTATCATCAATAAGATACAACAATATCATATAATATGGTTTCATATGTGTGAAATGACAGATAGTGGGATGGACTGTAGGAAAAGAAATCATACAATCTCCATATCAAATACGTTGGACCATATAGGTCCTAATCATCCATATAAGGGCAAATGTAAGCATAAGGCGGATCAGACCTTATGATCGAGACCAAAACCCTTCCCAGCTAGGGTACAAATATACAATGGGCACAAGGTCGACAGTATTTCCCCACTCCCCTGTCGAATCTGAAGTTCTGTCATAATCACAACAGGGTCAATAACAAGGGATACCATTAACAATAATGGCATCTGGATTTAATCAATCAATCAATCATTTTAGTTTCCAATCAATTCAATATCCAATATCAATAATGGCCATACCATATACAATAATCAATATCCAATCAAAATTCGGTATTAGAATAATTCGTAATCAAGGCAAGGTTTGGTATTTTAGAACATTTGGTATCAATGAAATAAAGATATATATAACAATATACATTTATTCGATAAGAGAATAGGGTTACACATTCAAAGGAAATCAAAGGGTATTTTACAATAAAGGGTTCGACCCATTTGGGGTTTTTTCCCAAATGGTGTTCAACAATCAATTTTATCAAATTGGATAATTCAAATGATGCATGTAAAACTCACCTTAACTTTCCAACAATCAATTGCTTAGCCAATCTCACCAATTTCCTCAAAAATCCTCAAATTGGCTATTTTGATGACTCAATCTCCACAATCTACAATTTCACATTAAGTTGTTCGTCAATTTTGTGTTCTCTTATACTCAATTAACTAATTCTATCATCTTTTCAGGAATCATATCACTAATTCATCAATTCAATATTTAAAGTTTCACATAAACCCTAGAGTTTAGGGATTTCCATTACTTAGAGTTAATCTAGCTAAAATAACTCTAAACCCATTCATTTCAACCCAAATACTATCTATTTAATCAATAAAAATCAACAAATGAACATATACCTCAAATGGAGCTCACGAAAGAAATTTTCCTTTGCTGCCGTTGCCTCCTTTTCCAGCCTCTCTTTCCACAAGTTAAGGCTGAAGGAAGATGAACACAAGTATATATATATATGATTTCCATAAATTTCTTCCCAAAAAATTCGGTGGAAAAATATGGAAATCAGGTGAAGAAGACGGTGAACAGTAGTTGGTTTTGGAAAAATAGGACTCTCGCAGTGAACGCTGAAGAAGAAGAAATGGGCTAAGTGTTTTCATGCTTCTACCTGATATTAAATAGGCTTCTGCCTAACAATTAAAATTTTGTTACTGTGCACTAATGCATCCCGCCTCGCCAAAATTCAATTTAATGGTCCAGCTCGCCTTTTGCCTGCTCACCAGACCCAGCTCGCCATTCTCAGCTCGCCAATACTTCTTCATATTGCCGGCTCGCCTTTGCCAGTTCGCATATGCTGGCTTGCCAATGCCTTTTCGTATTGCCAGCTCGTATATGCCTCTTCGCATATGTCGACTCACACTTACCTCTTCACATTTCCTTTTCACTATTCCTCTTCGCCTTTCCTCTTTGCCTTTCCTCTTCGCATATTCCTCCTCACATATTCCTCTTCGCATATTCCTCTTCGCATTTCCTCTTCGCATATTCCTCTTCGCAAGGCCAGCTCAGCATTGCCTCTTCCCAAGGCCAGCTTGGCATTGCTGCTTCGCAAGGCCAGCTCGCCAATGTCGGCTAGGAACCCTTAACCCAATTTCCACAGATTCGCTACTGCCTTCAATTTCTTAATTTTCATAACACTTAACACTTCTCACACAAATTTCAATAACTCAATCAATATTTCTCAAAAAATTTTCCATACTCATTTTCTATCATTATCCAAAATAATTAATAAGTAAATAGTTATACTTATTTCGAAATTAATTAATTAAGCCAATAAAATAAAATAAAAAAAATAATTCATACACTTAAATATATTTAAAGATTGTTTAGGAAAATGATGGGTGTTACAATATCACCCCAGTAAACGGCTCCATCTCTCTCAGCCGGGCCTGAAGCCAAGTGCGAGGAACTGATATGCGATTCTGAGGGGGATCCTGGCCTATAAGCCGAACCATATCTTCGGGAGTAAAAGCGGCTCTCCAGTCAGAACAGAGATCCAGGTGACGGGTTCCGAAGTGTAAGCCGGCTAGCATCGATAAGTCCAGCGGGGTAACCGTCAGTTCCCCACAAGGAAAGTGAAAGGTGTTGGTAGTGTCCCACCATCACTCAACCAGAGCTTTGATCAAAGCCACATGGCTCTCAAGATTGGTTTTGACCTTTAGAAAGGACACAAAACCAGTGGGCTCTAACAAAGGTCTTACCGGAGTCTCCTCAGATAAAGCATCAGCAAGATAGACTAAATTTGATCTAGCCCCCTATTCCTAAGCATTGTGTTCTAAAAAAAAAAAAGAAAAAAAATTATTGAAAAAAAAAAGAAAAAAATAATAAAAAAAATTAATAATAATGGTAAATTCCAAATAAATAAATAAAATAAAGGACGAGGTACCTCGATTCTGCCGTCCCAAGAAATGTGTTGCTCGGGTTCCTACAGCAAGTTCTCCGGGTCAGGATTATCCCGTGGGGCCTCCTAGTTGTGGTGTCCCCAAATTCCAACTTCCAGAAGCTGAAGCCATCAAGAAGAAGAGAGGAGAAGCCTTAGGGAGAGGATCTAGAGAGAGAGAGAGAGAGAGAAATGAAAAATGGGAAAGTGAAGAAAATGAGGAACTTCACCCCTATTTATAGATTTTGAGAATCTCATAAATGACCGTTATGTCCCTAACTTGGCCAAAGACAAGGAAACTTGTATTTCTGGAGCAATTCAAGTCGGAATTAGATGCCGTCAATTTTGTTGGATCCGTAGGATTTTTCTCTATCCATAGAGCTATCGTCTATCCAGATCAGACATGGGAAGCTTCTGTAATTCAAAAAATGACAAAGATAAGAAAATACCAGAAAAGTGAAAAGTTGTCCGGAGCTTGACAGATCATACTTGTGTACCTCTAGGCCCTACAAGACGCAGTCAGAATGCCTCCTTTTATTCCCAAATAGACAGGAATGACCCAGTTCACCTACATCAAGCCTGTCATTCAGAATAGATAGCCATGATGGGGGGTAGCTGTGAACACTCATTTTTTACACCCTCAGACTTGTACCAACCAAAATGACATTTCCCGGAACCAAACGCGCACTCAGATAGACTCGGAGCGGCCTCAGAATGGAGTCTGGGCTCGAGTGCCACCCTCCAGGCTTGGCATTGCGGCCAGGGCGACAACCGCCGTGCAGCGTGGCTCTTTGCTGCGGCAGCCACCCTTCTTCAGTCTCTGTGCCGCCAGGGCACTATGGTGGTGCCGCCACCCCTATTTGGTGGCAACATCTTCTCTTACCGGTGGCAGTGACGGTTTACATTTCATTTCTTTCGAATCCCACATCAAAAATTGATGGGATTCGACCCCCAAAGCTCCTATTATAAATAGAGAGCCTCCCTCCACCTTCCAGGACAAACAACGACACACGGTGACACATAGAAACACACCAAGACTCACGGAAGCAAGGAAAAGAAGACAAGAAATCATTTTCGTCACTAGATTTCATCTTTTTTTCCTCTCTAAGTCATATTTTCTTCTTTTTTAGCTCTCTTAAGATTAAAAGAGTTGCTATCAGAGGCGTATTGAGCCTCTCAGTTGAATATTTCTTCGAAGCAAGGTCCCTCTGGTGGTTTGTTTTCTTAAGAGCTAAGAAGGCATCTCGACCTATCTCCTCAAGGCGTCATCCAATCCAAGGTGGAACTCCGGTCCGGAAGAGTACTCCATCCGCCATCATCCCTAAAAGCTAGGGCAAAGGTATGGTCTCCTAGCTCATCTTCTTTATTTTGGTAGAGCATTAAAATAAAGAATCAAAACATGATAAATTGGGCATAAAATCAACCCTCTTTCGTGAGAAGGAAGAACTGCGTGGGTTTTAATTCCCATTCGACGGGATACACAGGCAAGCTATATGAAAGCTTCAAATCCAAAAAATGACAAAAACCATATATTTTGCTTTGATTATTTGCTTATTTTATTCGTTGAATATATTATTTGGGGAATATGTGGTCAATCTAGAACCCATAAGGGCTAGAGTTGATATCCCCATTTTAGGATTTTGAGATGTAATAATTTATCTTTATCGCTTTCTTTTAATTGATTTACTTGTTTACATTTCAATTGTTCATCCACTTATTTACCTACTCATGCATCTTATATGTCATTCTTTAATTGTTCATGAAAATCATTTTAAATCAAGGTTAAAATTGAAATCCAAGTTCAACCGAAAACCTAGTCCCCGAACCCTCTTTGGTTTCGAGGACTAGTGAACTTTTTCCTTTGGGATAAAATTGGAGTCAAAATGGGGTTTTAACTTAAATTTTACCCCACAAAAATAACTTAAGGTGGCGACTTCAAAAACATCAAAATCGTTTTCAAATAAAAGGCACTAAGCTCGTCTCCTCCATGAGAAATTGCCCCATATGAGCACTCCGATGCCCTAATGCCTCTTTTTCTTTCGAAAAGAGCAGGCCCAGATGGCGATGTTCGGGCGAGGCCTCACAGTGATGTGCACATTGTATTATTGGTACCCTAACTAGGAGGGGTTATGGTCCTGGCCATAAGACCTGATCAGTCTTATGCTTACTGATATGGATATTACTAGAGACCGTATATTCATATATATTCCATACTGATTCTACTGGAGATTGTATGATTTCATACAGTCCATCTCTTTATATGTCTTTCCGTATGATACCGAGCCTATGACATGTTCATTGACTATTCTGTCAACTGTTATTGTTTCTGTATATTACTTATTTTGACCTATTGGCATTATTGTTCCATTTGTTACCTATATTTCATTGGTGTTGCATATAGATTCATTGAGTATCTTATATACTCACCTTTTCTTTGTTTAACCATTGGCAATTAATTGGTAATTAATTGATGGTTATATATTATGCATGTGATACTAGGTTCTACGGGTGTCGGTCGCCATTGGCATCTTCCGTATCCTAGGACCGTCGCGATCCGAAAATGGGTTATGACAGAGGTGGTATCAGAGCTCTAGGTTACAGACATCAAAGCTTAGGGTTACAGATGAATAGTACTTGAATTACAGAAGAATAGTAACTAAGTACAGAATGGGGTATAATTAAGTAAACCATGGAGCATAGAAATTCATGTGTCGTCTTTTGCTGTATACGTCTGATATGTGTTAGTATTCTGCATTTTCGTGATATTCTGAGTATGTTTTTATTTTTCCTGACAGATTACAGAGATGTTTGACGAAGGGACAAAGATACCAGGGAGGCAGAGGTAGCCTCCAATGAGTCATTGGTCAGAGAGTTCTCAGTTTCAGAGGGTCCGTACAGATCTCGACGGACTACAGAGGATACAGAGAGGGACGATGATCCCTGGAGAGTTGAGATGATGAGGAGGAGGATGGAGTTAAGCAAGGAGTTGGCTGATTTGAGGCAGGAACATTAGAATGTACTGCCACCACCAGTTCTAGTAGCAGTGCCCCCACGTGTGGCACCAGAGGCAGTACCAGTTGCACCGGCTCCTGTGCAGCCAGTTAGGGTTCTTGAGGAGCCTGCTGTATAGGGAGGCTGTAGAGTCATTGAGGAGGGTGGTATCCATGTTTAGCTTTCTGAAGCTAAACTTACCAGAGTTCAGGGGCGACAGAGGCAATGACCCCATAGATTTTCTGGAGGAGGTTGAGAAGGTAGTTAGGATACTACCTTGTTTTGAGCTAAAAGCAGTAGAACTGGTTGGATTGTTACTGAAAGGGAAGGTTTGGACTTGGTTTTTGAGGAGGATTGAGCTTAGGATATATGGTGAGCATCTACCTACATTGGTTGAGTTTCGGCAGGTTTGATAGATGAGTTCATTACCGAGGGGGTGAAGACCCGTAATTTGATTCGGCTTAAGCAGTTGGAGTAGGGGGATAGATCAGTTGAGGAGTATATGGAGGAGTTCATCAGGTTGAGTAGGTATGCTACTCATATTGTTCCTACTGAGGCTGATCTGATTAGCAGGTTCAGAAGAGGTTTACATGCTGCACTTCATAATGCACTGTTGGCAACAAACTTCACTTCTCTGACGACAGTTTTTGATAAGGCTATACAGATGGAAGAGAAGTATAAGACAGAGAGGGCAAAGTGGGACCACAAGAGGAAAGGAGGTCCAGGATCTCAGGTTAGAAGGGGGGAGAGTAGCTCCCAGCCTAGGCAGGCAGAGCCAGTGCTTCGATTTGATCAACGATCTTTAGCCAGTAGTCAGAGGAGGAGAGTTTAAAGTAAGGGACCACCAGTAGTACGATCTACACCTGCTTATTCACAAGGTTCCTCTAGACCAGCATCACAGATGCCTAGTGTGCCTGTTTGTGGGTTCTGTGGACGAAGGCATGGAGGGGAGTATCGGTTATAGTTAAGTGCCTGTTTGAAATGAAGGAAACATGGTCATTTCATCAGTCGATGTCCATTATAGGGCGAGCAGCAGCCATCTGCTACAGTATCTCAGTCGACGGTACAAATGAGTCAGAATACGGGCAAAGAGGCTTTAGTAGAGGTAGAGGCAAAGGAGGACAGGCTCCTAGTGGTAGTCAAGCCCCAGCGAGCAGGGGTTAAGGCAGAGTATTTGAGGTCAATACCCAAGAGGCTCAGAGATCAGATAATGTGGTCACAGGTACTATTTTGATTCAGAATAAGATTGCAGATGCCTTATTTGATTCTAGTGCTACTCATTCCTTTGTGTCACCACACTTTGCACCTAAATTGAATAAGGAAAGGAAACTGTTAGATGTACCTTTAGTGATTACTACTCCGATGGGTGAGAGTGTTGATGTAGATTATTTCTATCCTGACTGTGTGATTGAGATTGATGATAACATATTGCGTGCTGATCTGATTGAATTGCCTGTATTAGGGTTAGATGTGATTTTGGATATAGATTGTCTTATGAGGTGTAACACTTGCCATTTTTATATATAAATATATCTATATGTGAGTGCATCTTAAACGGAATCAGTATAGTTTATTAATCCTGTAATAAGTTTGAATTTGTTTATTTATTTTGAGAAAGTTAGAGAATGAATGAGTCAAAGAGTGAACATGAAAAATGTTCCTATGTATAATATGGATTGATGGTTGTAAAATATTAAAGAGATTGGAAAATTGTAACTTAAGAGAAACCAAATTGAATCAGACTTGTTCGGACCGTTCTAGGAGAGTAAAGTCAAAATGCAATGTAGAAAATGCACCATAAATTATTTAGATCTTCTTTGGATTTGGATTCCAGATATATTGAACCCCTAAGTGTCTATTTTAAGTGAAAAAAAGAATCAAGAAGTTAGAATATTTATAGCTCATTTGCGAATAGGTTTAGTATGAGTGGTTAAAGAAGGTTTCCAGCTCAGTAGAATTTGGAAATTTGCAAGCTGGCACTGGCGAGCAGGCATTGCGAAGTAGCATTGGCGAGCTGGCCTCCCGAAATAGCATTGGCGGGCCGGCATTTGCGAAGTGGCATTGGCAAGCTGGCCTTGCAAAGTGGCATTTGTGAGCCGGCATTGCGAAGAGGCATTGCCGAGCTGAAAATGGCAAAGTGGCATTTGCGAGCTGGCAATGCAAAGAGGCATTGCAAACTAGAAATGGCGAAGTGGCATTTATGAGGCTGGCAATGGTGAAGAGGCATTGCGAGCTGGCAATGGCAAAGAGGCATTGCGAGCTGGAAAAGGGCGAAGTGGCATTTGCGAGTCGGCAATGGCGAAGAGGCATTGCGAGCTGAAAATGGAGAAGTGGCATTTACGAGCTGGCATTTGAGAGCCGGCAATGCAAACTGGCATTTGAGAGCCGGCAATACGAACTGGCATTTGCGAGCTAGAAACTGCAAGGTAGCATTTGCGAGTTGGAGCTGGCAAGGTGAAAAATAGCGAAGTGGAAATTTACTGAGGCAGTAGCCTATTTAAAGAGGCAGTAACTGATTGTTTTTCACAATAGATTATTCTTCTTCTTTTCTTTTCTTTTTCTCCTTCGTCCTTCTTTTCTCCATAGAAGGCCGAAGCACTGTCTTCCATTTTCTTCTTTAAATTTCTTCATTTTTCATCAAATTTCTGAAGAAAAATTCATAGAAATCTTAAGTATTAATTGTGCTCATCTCTTTTCCATCATTAATTAGTGGAAAGGAGCTGAGGACTTCAAGAGATATTGAAAGGTAGATTTCGGCCCTTTTTAACCCATTTGAGGTAAGGGTTTATTTGTTAGTTTAATTGATTAATTAGATGTTATTTAGGTTGAAATAGATGGTTTTAGTGTTTAATTGCTTTAGATTATACAAATTTGATTGAATTTCCAAATTGAATGTTGAAATTGAAGTTGTAAAAAATGAGTTTGTGCTTTAGTGATAGGAATTGTTAATTGAGGTTAGAAATAATCAATTAGATATGAATGAATAACTAATTGATGGTTAATTTGATGTAAAATTGTAGATTGTGGAATTGGAGTTTTCAAAGTAGCCAAAATTTGGGGATTTTGTGGAATTGGTTCAATTGGCTAGTGCATTGGCTATTGGAAGGTTTAGGTGAGTTTACAGTGTATCCATTATCATGTCTAATTGCTTGAATTAATTGATTGAAACACTTTGGTAAAATCCTTTCCTTGGCCAAATCAATTGTTCCAAACCATTATTGTTTACCAATATATTTATATATCCTAACTCATATGTTGTATTTTTCTATGCCGTTGATTCAAATATTACTTGATGTGATTGATATGGATTTTATCGACAGTGATGATACCATTATTGCCTAATGGTATCTATTGACATATTATCTCTTCCTATTGACCTGAATGTGGTTTGACAAAGCTACCTCACTAACAGGGTAGTGGGTACATACTATCGGCAATATGCACATTGATATTGATGCCCTAGCTGGGAAGGGTTAATGGTTCCAGCCATAGGACCTGATCAGTCTTATGTATATGTGATATGTGATCGACTATGTGATCATCCATAGTCTACGAGTTCATGGCCCTTTTATCTGTCTCACCATATTGATTCCCTGATTGGATATGAACATTGCTATTCCTACTGTTTATTGATAAGGATTCTATACCTTATATGATTTACACTGTATTATCATTCCTTATCATGTGTAACTGATCAATTGAGCTTATATTTCATTGTTGATACATGTAAATTTATTGAGTATCATCTATACTCACTCCTTTATTGTTTACCCATTTCAGGAGAGGAGTAGGATTGCAGAATCCAGTCTTCTGTTTCTCTGAGGATTCTGCTACAGACTTTCTGATGTATATATATTCTATTTTTTATAACATTTATTTTGGTGTTCATTATCTAGCTGCTCCATGGGTATGTACGGGTTAGCTAGAAAATAAATATGTATATGATGATGATATCATTATTATTGATAATATTATGTGATGATGCATGATATGATATTATGATAAATGATGATTACAATCAATTACAGAATGCATGTCAGGTTAATAGAATGATTGGTAATTAATGATTATTAATAATATATTGAAGTTCATAGATGATGCGAGTGATAATGGTTCTATGGGTGCCGGTCGCCATTGGTATCTCCCGTACCCTAGGACTGTCGCTACTCGGGAAACCGAGTCGTGACATGAGGCATCGGGCAGTTATTGATTGTTATCAAAAGAAGGTCAGTTTTCAACCTGAGGGACAACCAAAATTTGAGTTTCAGGGTGACATATGGGAGTTCAGAGTTAATCTAGTTTCTGCTATCCAGGCTAGGAGGATGATTGGAAAAGGTTGTTCAGCCTATTTATCTCATATGATAGATGTGCAGAAGTCTTCTGTAGATTTTGATCTGATACCGGTGGTTCAGGAGTTTTCTGATGTATTTCCTGAGGAGTTGCCAGGATTGCCCCCCAGATAGGGAGATTGAGTTTGAGATTGAGGTGTATGCAGGCACCGATCCTATATCCATTCCTCCATACAGAATGGCACCAGTTGAATTGAAAGAATTGAAGGTGTAGTTACAGGAGCTATTAGATAGAGGGTACATCAGACCGAGTAGTTCTCCTTGGGGTGCACCGGTATTGTTTGTAAAGAAGAAGGATGGCTCTTTGAGGATGTATATAGATTACAAGTAGCTGAATAAGGTGACAATGAAGAACAAGTATCCGTTGCCTCGGATAGATGACTTGTTTGATTAGCTGCAGAGTGCCAGCCATTTTTCGAAGATTGATATGAGGTCTGGGTATCACCAGTTGAAGATTAAGAAGGGTGATGTACCTAAGCCTGATTTCAGGACCAGATATGGTTATTATGAATTTTTTGGTGTTGCCATTCGGGTTAACCAATGTACTGGCTGCTTTTATGGATCTGACGAATAGGGTGTTCAGGTCATTTTTGGATAAGTTTGTCATTGTATTCATTGATGACATTCTTATCTACTCTAGGAGTGAGGAGGAGCATATGGAGCATCTGAGGATTGTTTTGCAGACACTTCGGGAGCATCAGTTGTATGCTAAGTTATCTAAATGCCAGTTTTAGTTAATCAAAGTGTGTTTCCTTGGACATGTGATATGCAATGATGGTATCAAGGTGGATCCTCAGAAGATTGAAGAGGTTGCTAATTGGCCTCAGCCTACTAGTGTTTCAGAGGTTCGCAGTTTTCTAGGTATGGATGGGTATTACAGGAGGTTTGTGAAGGATTTCTCCAAGATTGCAGCTCCGTTGACTAGATTGATGTGGAAACATGAGCGTTATTTAAGGACTGATGAGTATGATCGCAACTTTCAAACTTTGAAATATTGCCTCACTAGTGCTCCAGTTTTGGCATTGCCAATAGAGGGGGAGAAATTCATTGTGTATTGTGACGCTTCTCAGATCGGATTGGGGTGTGTACTAATGCAGAACTGGAGAGTGATTGCTTATGCTTCTCGTCAGTTAAAGAAGCATGAAGCAAATTATCCGACTCATGATTTGGAGATGGTAGCTGTGGTGTTTGCATTGAAGATTTGGAGACACTACTTGTATGGATCAAAATGTGAGATATATACTGATCATAAAAGTTTACAGTATATATTTTAGCAGAAGAATTTGAATCTTCGACAACGCAAATGGGTGGAGTTATTTAATGATTATGACTGTGAAATCCTTTATCACCTGGGTAAGGCCAATGTAGTGGCGGATGCACTAAGCAGGAAGTCCATGGGTAGTTTAGCTCATATCATGATTGGCAGGAGACCCTTGATCCGAGAGATGAGGGATTTGGCAGATATGGGTGTGGAGTTAGATTTGGGATCCCAGGATCATAACTAGGCTCTGATAGCCCAATTTTGTCACACCCCAACTCCAGTGGTGCGATGGTCCTAGGGCAAGGGTAGGCTTAAGGCCACCATAAACCCGTAGAACTCCCATATCCTGGATCTCATTTATATTACACATTCATATTAAATATAGATATCATACAATAATCATTTCTATAATCAATATAAGCATAATTCAT
>CANXYC010313087.1:0-42199 GCA_948193065.1 Aleurites moluccanus | reverse complement strand
TTGCTAACTGTGAAATGATCTGCCCTGCTGTAAGAAAGGTAACTGCTTTCGTAGCAGCTCAACCAGTAGCCGGTGTAAGCAATTGAATCATCATAAGAGTTAGCAGGGCTAGGGCTGTCATCCCGGTGGCCTATCTGTTGGCGGAATAACCACATTAACCTCCTTCACTTCATGCCTTTGATAGAACGGAGATGGGAATTAGGCTGCAGGTAGTACTACTAGGCTCTTTGCGCTCTTTGCAAGATTCTCAGCGGGAGAATGCCCCCTTTCTCCAATTGCAATTCCAGAGGGATATCCTTTTAGACGCTCTCCTGGTTATGTTGCATAACTAATATCCAATTTCACGGAATCCCTTAGTTCAAGGGCAAGCTCACAATGAAAGGAAGCTAGAGTGTATACTGGTGAGACAGAATATGGCAAAGTCGGAGATCTCGTCACATGTCTGTTGAGAAAGTAACTGCTTGGGTGCTTCCATTTCAATCTTTCTTCTTTCCCTTTTCCCGGGTTCCTATGAGATTAGGGCCCTTGACTCATCCTTTTATTCCCTTTCAAAAATAATGCAAATAGACAAAGAGAAGAACTTATAGCCCAGATAAAGACAGACCCTACTTATGTATGATATCCCACATTCAAAGGTACCACAAAAGATAGGAAGACAC
Organism: Aleurites moluccanus; assembly: GCA_948193065.1. Taxonomy (NCBI): domain Eukaryota; kingdom Viridiplantae; phylum Streptophyta; class Magnoliopsida; order Malpighiales; family Euphorbiaceae; genus Aleurites; species Aleurites moluccanus. The sequence continues at coordinate 41,540 of CANXYC010313087.1, read as the reverse complement.
GCGCTTATTCAGTTTGAAAGACTGTTAAAGGAGTTTGTTGGGGGCTTGAGGTTCAAGGGGTGACCCCAAAGATTCTATAGAGTCTGGGCCGGGTTCCCCTCATTCACCATCTGGTAACCCAAGAACTCTTTCTTGAAATCTAAGGAACTAGTCCCGTAAAGGAGCACTGATGCAACTCTTTCATCCTTTCCTTAGCTCTAGTAGGGACAGTAGCGCAATGAGCGGTAGGGCCCGAGACCACATTCCTTATATTATAAAGGAGGTTCTCTTCACTGTCTATAGGTAGGGACTATTTCAATCAGAGCATCCTCTCTCTCTTTGGGAGAATCTCTAATTGGAAGAGGTTCAAAAGAGAGAAGCAGAATGAGTCGGCTTTACACCGGGGCATAACAGAGATTTCCTTCAATTTCTATTAGAAGGAAGAAGCTATCTTGTTGGTGACAAGGGAATGAACGGAAGTGGGAGAGCAGATTGGGAATACCACTAGCATTGGGGAGAACCCCCTAGCGGGTATGGGTACCAGAACTCAAAGAGCAAGACAGTGGAAAGGAAAGGAAGCACATCAGCAGTCGGGTACTTTGTTGAAGAAGCAGACATGTACCTAACATGTCTTTCTTCTCACTACAATATGACCTAATAGATAGATTCTCAAGAGGAGTAAAGGAAGATACGGAAAAGCATATGTTTAAAGCCATATCTGGCTGCACTTTTATAGCCGTGCGTGGCACCATAATTGAGAAAGTAATCATGAGAACAAACCGCTTTATCAGATTCTTTTTTTTCCTCGATCCTCCTCCTTCCATATTAATCTGGTCTCTGTCTTAACCCCGGAGTGCGGGTTAATCTCTAAAGAGTATCAGTAGACGGTATATACTTTTTTTTTATCTCTTCATTTGGATGTAGTTCTCGCTCCGCGTAGTCACGAGCTGGACTCGAACCAGACCTTTTTCCGGTTCGGATTTCAACCACAAATTCAATCTTCTTCAAAAGATGGATGCTATTAACGGCTTTCATAGCTAATAAGATGCCGCCACGACAGTTCAGCATAGAGCGGGGGACTCGGCAGCAGGTAGTTTACATAGACTCATTCAGGGGGGATCAGAGAGTGAGGAGCGACCTCAGAACAACTGCCTTCTTAGTTGAGGAATGTGCTAAGGAGCCAGCATCCTTAATCGGAGTCGACCTAGAGCTAAGACGGGCGGACAGAGGGAGTAGGTCTCGGTCACTTAAAGCCTTATTCTTCCGGCAAGCCGAGGTTTGAAGATGCTCGACTGAAAGGAGAGGAAGAGATTTGAACTCCGCTAACATCTTCTTTCGACTTGTATTGGTCTCATCACAGGTATGATCGTACTTGGTCCGCTGCGCTTGAAAAGAAGGGATAGCAGCCTTGGAATTAAACTCTCTTACTTTAGGCTGATTCCAACTTGCCGGCCCTCTTTCTTTTGATTGAGAGATGCGAAACCTTAAGTGGCCAAGAAAGGGATGAGTGAGGCTTAACTGGACTGAAAGAAGGCGGAACATGGATCCGTACGGGGAGAAGAGAATCTAGGCTCTCTAAACTAGACCGATTGGACAACTTTCAAAGGCGTAAATAGCTCTATTTGACCTGACCGACTTTCAAAGGCTTGATTGCCCCCTTGGGTTGGAATAAGTTGAATCAGTTTATTACTTCTATTTTCACTACTCCGAATTTCTTGCACTCACAGAAGACCAATTCAACAAGTGCTAATGCAGTCGGTCACATCTTCTCTGTCAGAGACAGCAGCGGATAAAATAAAAGAGCAGCTAGCCCCTGGGGTCGGTTCTTTCCGAATGGAAGTTGAATTCGCTAGCCTTTGGGCCGGAGTCATTCACACCAATTGATGCCAGACTTCTTCAGTCTTCTAATTTTAGAGACTCCACCTATTGTGATTAAAAGTGCAGTCTATTCGTCACGTTCAAGCTTTCAAGCCCGAGCTAGTCTTCTTACCACCTAGCTACTTCACAGTGTCCTTTCCTTTCGCGTACTCCTCTGTCTTTTTCCTATCTTCTCTCTTCAATTACCGAGACCGGTACATACAAAGATCTAGGTAGCTCATCTCCCCTTAAAGACTGATGAATCCCCGCTCTTTCAGAAAGAATCTTTCCTGCTTCAGAGCTAATAGGGATTCTATTCTAAAGAAAGGAGCACCTACCTTAACTTAACCTTCAAGGTCAGATAGTGTGTCAGTGAACACGCAGTGGTTCAGGGCATAGACCTCTAGACAAGACAGATGGGATTGTTGGTTCCACATGCCACCCGCTGAAAGTTTCGACTAGCGCAGCGTGCTTCGTCTGGTCCCTCCATGAGGAAAGGGCTGGCAATGGCTTGATTCTGAGTCCTTACTTTCCTGAAAGCTTCGAGTGACTTGTTAGGGCTGTCGAAGAGCAAAGAATCAAGTCACTCGAAGCTCCTCTGGCACGCTCTAGCCGAGCGGTCCTCGCCTGCACAAGCAGGTTTGGCTCTTATTGTGCCGGCAGGCCTGGGCGAGCGAGGTAGGGTTAGATTAGAGGGAGGGGGACTGCGAACGCCCGTCCCATGAAGCGCCAGGGAACCATGCATTCCTCCCGGGCTGGGCTCTCGCGTGTCCGGGGTCCGATCAGATCAACCAGCGACCGGTTTACGGAGCAAGGAGTTAAGCAAGGGCCAGGAGATTGATAGAAGAACCTGGCCGAAGTCAGTGTTGTGTTCAACTCCGCGGGTTAGCTGGTTGGAAGGGATTGCTTTCTGCCGTCTGTCTTTCCCTTCTTTCTCTTCTCTTAGCAAAGTAGGTTCAAGTCAAACTTTTGGCTTGCTACAAGCTAGGCTCAAGGACTGCAGTCAGCCGCTTCCCCTGTAGTCGTCAGCTCGTTCTTGACAGATCCGATCGGGTGTTCATAATCTGGAGTAAAAGGATTCGAACCTTTGCATGCCGGTACCAAAAACCGATGCCTTACCACTTGGCTATACTCCATACGGCCTGTTTTGGACGATAGAACGGAGAGAGGGGGAAAGGAGAAGCAGGGCTCGAAGAACGAGCCGAGCCGTGCAAGAACGCGGGGATATAGCAAGTAAGCAGCAAGGTTCTCCCTTTAGCCTTTAGGACCGACTACAACAAGCTCGCGACTCTAATAGAAAGAAAGGGTAAGCTCTCTGCTCTATTTGCTTGCAATGCTATATCTATCAAAGTTGGCGAACGCTTCTTTAACCTTAGACTCGTTACGCTGTTCGAATGAACTCGTTGGCTCCGCGTCCACCGGTAACCTTCGTCACCGTCAGCATTTGGTACTCTCTCGATAGCTTCAATAGTTCACTGAAAGCTTTTGGTGTAATTGTAATGAACCGCAAGTCCTTCAGAAAGAAAGACATAATAAAAAAGAAAGGCTTGGTTGCGGGAACTGACGGTGACGAAGATTACCGGGCCGATACGGCCGGTTACCGGGAACCGCAAGGTTGCAAGGTTCCCTTTGTAAAGTAGGCTTTTTGATAACTAATTAGAGTTGACATGAAATGGATCACGGAAGAAGACGTTTCCGATGAATGAATGATTCAATCCCCTCCCACTCACACGGGTTCTTCTATTGAAGGGCTTCCCCCTCTTCTATGTGAGGTGGGGCGTACGTAAGAGCGGAACCTAGATAGAACGCGGAGCGCCGGCTCCCCGCCGCCGATACTGTTACCATGCTTACCAGCTCTTACCATTGCCGCCTATAGATATAGATGGGAGGTAGGCGAAGGTAGCTTGCTTCTCTTCTCCTAGGCTACCTGCACATCTTATTCGCGAAGAAAAGGCAGCGAGCGGTTCTTCGCTTAGTAGAGCTACCGGCCGCCGGACGACGACCGCGTCTTGTTCTCGCCCAGCCGTTTCTTTTGATTTGATTATTATTTAGAATCCTAGACTAAAGAAGAAGCTCCTGAATCAGCGCAGGGCCAAATCAGCAGCAGGAGAACTGTACTAACCTGCCGCCGGTGACTTTCTCAGGGCTCCGCAGGAGAAGAAAAAGAAAGAAGGTCCGGGTCAAATTTCTAATGAAGCGAAGGTCCCCCTTACTCCCTATTCTCTCTTAAAGCTTTATAAAGCTCCGCGAGAAAGGGTTGGTTAAGAACTATTGACTGTAAACCATAGCAGTTACACTCACTCAATGGAAATGTTCGCCTTTTGAATGAAGATGGATGAGCAGGCACTTGAGCCTGGAACTGATGAAATTCGGGGGAAACATGGAACCGGTCAGTATACTGGGGGGGCGAGACATGACCGCGACTTAATTAAGATTCAAGTACCGTTGAAAAGATTAAAGGAACGGGGGGAATGACTACCTCTGTAATAAAGCACAGGCTAATACGAGCCGACCAGAAGAAGCAGGGCTTAGATTACCAGATCCTGGACACAATCTTCCTAGAGATGGAGAGCCCCTTGCCTCGCCTTTTCTAGGTTTTTTCTGAGTGTTAAAACGGGTAGATTTTTCATTTACCAATGAATTCCCCGATTCGATCAATAATGGGATTCTTGGCTAGAAGAAAGGTTCTGTCACATGGACGCCCAGCCCAACTCGATCGGTCGGTTGGCTCACCTAACAGATGATGAGATTCTCGATCGAGTTGATCGAATTTTGAAAACTCTTTCTCACTATTCAGAACAGTAGAGCTTTCGATCAAGATGTTCTCGCCTCCCCCGTTTGGGCTCTCGCTCGAATCGGAACTTTTATGCGTTGGTAGGCTTTCGACTCAATCTAATAGCCGGGCGCCAATAAAAGAGAAAGTTTTCGCATGGGCTCATCATCTGATGCAGAACTGATTTCATAACCACCATCCATCACCAATCACATTCCATATCCCACTTCAAACTTTTCGATTCCTCGGGTAGTCTCCTCGCATTCCAGCTTCAGAGGCAGGTGAGCCGGGTCAGGAAGGAGTTTGACTGCTGGGATGGGATCGGATCCTATTCGAAGCACTCCACCACGAAAAAGAATCTTCGGGTTGGATAGGCAGTAGAGATAGGAGTTCCTATCTATAGGGCGGGCTTTCAAGACAGAGATGCACTACTCCATCTGGAAAGGGCTTTCCCTCGAAGGCCAGGAGGGAGTAAAAAAATCAATAGAAAAAATCCCTTCCCGGCCGACGGGACTCTACGTCTGGGTCTTATTCCATCTCAAACTCGGATTAGGAAGAGTGCCCTTTTTCTACAGATCAATCATAATAAACAATACAAGAAAAGAAATTATCCTGCCGGCGAGAAAGGAGGAGGAGATTAAGGATAGATAGTCACTCCACTCCATAGATAGTGAACACAGATTTTTGTTTCATTTTCAATTCCTTTCAGGTCAAAAACGCGGACTGCTGGTGGGGCTGTGCCCATTCTCCCTCTTCTTCCGCTTTACAACCGGAATAAGGAACCTTAGAATTCACCCTACCTGTCGATGATAAAATGGGATTTTAGAGGACCACCAGCTGGCGGATCAGAAAGATTTTTATGGAATGTCCTACTCCTGCCTGAGCTTTCCGATCAACCAATCCCCTATTTCGGGGACATCTCTGTGTTAGGTAGGGCCAGGGATCTCTGATTAGTCGAATGAGCCCATCCCTCTGGCCTATCATTTATTGGTCGATCCGGCTGGCGGCTCCTGCATCTCCTGCGTCTCCACGGGGGCCCTTCATACAAGTTTGCTGCTAGGAGCCCCTCTAGTCGAATCAATAATCAATAGAAGTCCCAATAGAAGTTTACTGACCCGGCTCGTCAATCGACGATCTACTGCTCCCTCTTAGTTGCAGATGCCCATGCTTTGATTCGAAAGCCCTAGCCAGTGATGAATCCCCAGTAAGATCGGAGTATTGAATTCCTCCTCCCTTCGCCAGTTTGAACCCGTCCCAGCAACGAACACCTTCCTACTGCAAGGTGAGGCTCTGCCCTTCCCCTAGAATCCAATCCGGGTCGGAGGAGCAGCTAGTCCAACTTCTTGAGCAGCCGAGATATTGAACAACGAACATTTGATTGAATTCCTTGCGAGATGAGAGGTTTGGAAGACGCTCGAGTGATAACGAGAGGAAGGTTTGACTCGAATCCTGGACCTGATCTTTAATCCTACACCGGTTAATGACGCGATGGGAGAAGTTTTGATTATTTCATTTTTTCATCAATGCTGGCCCAGTCGAGGCTCGTCCATGCCCAATCCCAATGGACAAACCTTCGATTCGATCCGCCCCTAGCTCTATAATCCACCCGTCTTCCCCAGTCCCTGAAAGCCCTCCTCTCCTGGGCCTAGCCCTCTTTCTCAACTCGAGTCTTAAGTTCAGCGGCTTTCATCATTGACGAACACCTGCGCTAATAAGACAAAGAAGTGGGGAGTCTATGCCTTGAATGAATCAGTAACAACGGATTAGTGGAATGAGGGATCAAGAGACGGATAGGGGGGGAATGGCCTATCAATCATTGGTGGACCTTCCCTTGAACGGTTACGAAGCTCTCAACTGAGTTGTTTAGGTTCTGGAATTCCATCTCTAGTTGGGGGTTTCGGTTCGAAGGTTAAAAAATGTGGTGCGGGTTCATCTCTCTCGACCAGTTCAGGTTCAAAGGAAAGGGTGATCGAGGGGACCCAGACTTTAGATCTCTTCTCTATGGTGGGAGGTTTTTTTCGTATCAAGAGTGTGTCGGGGAGGCCAGGGAAGACGGATTGGATCGAGAGGCGATGCCTATGCCTCTTCTTTATCGATAGAATTCCCATCATTTGCAGTCTACGGCGAAGGAGACAAGGGCGAGGCACCGAACATGTTCTATCCTCAACCTCCATCCGTCATTAGTAATCTCAATCCGCTTTTCCTATTCACTAGTACACTGCGCGCTACAACTAGCAGCCTACTAGTAAGGGAAAACGCTAGCGCGCAACGGCTGAAAAGCCAGCAACCTGTTAGGAGTAGGTTTTGGCTTTCCCCTTTTTTTATTATTAGTAAGAAAGGTTTGGAACCCTATACAAGGGGCTGCTTGCTGCTCGCCTCTATCTCTAAAGGGGCTTATGCACTCCACTCGTTATCACTAAACGACGAAGCCAAGAGCGGAAGGAGGGACTTGAACCCTCAACCTCAGCCTTGGCAAGGCTATGCTCTACCATTAAGCTATTTCCGCCAGCTACGGTAGTGGCGAAGCACTACTGAGCAATTCACGTATCACTTGATACGGACGACTTCTATTTTTCCGCCGGACCACACTCTTGACCCCCGATCGAGCTACGAGCACGAGTAGGTAGGCGGCTAGGGGGGGAGGGGCGGCTGGGCTGCCTTTTCAATCAATCTCCGGCCGTTCAGTGCCGCTATTGGTGCGAGTTGTAAGGAATCTTGGTCTCGAGTCGAGCTGGGGCTTTTTTCATTCTCGTAACGGGAGTGAGTGCACCGCAAGACCAGACAAGTTACTCCTTCGCCTCGCAGCGGCGGCATCTGTCTTTTAAGTGATGTAATTACCTAAGACGGCTTCTCTTATTCTACGATAATCCAAGCAGCAGCTCCACAAGTCCGCTCGGAACCAGTAGATTCCTGAGCCATTCGTTCTCCCCTCTCGGTTGGCCTTTGCCAGCCACTAGAGCAAGTAAGAGAACAAGAGACTCTTCATGAACTTCAAGAACCGCAGATTTTTACCGGATTGTACACCTTTGTGTCTGGCTATGTATATGGATGTGCATAAAGAAGGGACGGGACATCTCCCTCCTTTTTTTGGGGGGGAAGAGAGAGGGAATAAGCTGCAGCGGCACCTCACGAACTTCTTACTGGGGCAGCACCATCCTATAGCATTTGCTAGTGTTTGAATGCACGTGTTTTTTTTTCATATTCCTGCGCAGTTAAGAGATAAATTGTCCCCAAGGAAACCACTTGTGTCTTTCTTGGATATGCTCAGTCCGGGTATAGATGCTATGACGTGAAATCCAAGAGACTCGATGTATCCTTGAATGTTCTCTTTAATGGGTCGCCTCATATTTTCCTTAACCTAATTAATAAGCCCCGGGGGAGAATGGTGATGGAGATGTATTGCGGCCTTCTCCTGTTCATCAACTCGAACCTCATTCTTCTGCAGTTGATGTTACGGATCAGCCTCACTCTTCAGGCCAGCATCTTCTGCCGATTGGAATCCTCTGAGGTCAGCAAAAAGCATTTACGCCGGGTGTGGGATGAACTACTTCAACCCGACTTCGAAGAATCAAAAGCACAGACCGAAGCAGACGGAATGGAAAAAGGCTCGTGGATGGTGACCTCTTACCCTCGTTCTCCGAACCAACTTACCAACTGAAGGTAATAGACCTAAAGACAGAATGGACCAGCTAATGGAAGGCTTGCAATCCTATTTATAAAGAGAATGAAAGTAGTCTCCCGGGTCGTGCCAGTTAGACAGGAAGAAAAGAGAAAGACCTTCAAGGAACAAAAAAACTATAAGGTTCTTTCCATTTTCTGAAACATGCTATCAGAGATAGAGCTATGGGCCTAGACTTTGAACCCCTTACCCTCGATCAGATGCCCATGCCCTGACTCTGATTGAAGGAAAAAAATGAGTGCTTGCTATATGATGCATCTGCCCCCCGGAGTTGTATTTTAAACAAATGAGAGCAGGCTCTTCGCATCTTTTTCTTTCCTATTAGTCTTTCTTCTGTCCAGTTCTTAGGGGTATCTAGTGTCAGTCCTAGGGACATTCCTAATCAATTAGCCTTCTGCCTTTCATGTTAATGCATATCATATTTTCAGTAGCGTATTTCCAGTATATCCTTTTATCTTTCCAGTTGTGGGTGTCATTGCTCCTCTTGCTAAGCAAGCCCCCTTTCACTCGATATGGCTCACAAACACGACCCCGCGTGAATCACACGAATTGGCCCGAGAGATTGGATAATGGTCGGGGACCCTTCCACAAGGAAGATTACAGGACTATCGCCTCATTTGGGAGAGCAGTCGGAAAGACCGGAGCTGCCTTACACAGATATAGGAGAGGGGTTCGAGGCGCGAGACCGGTCGCCTCACCTCGCCGCCCCTTATTAGTCAATTCCTTTGCGATCATCGAACTCGAACTATTAGACCGGTGCAGATAAAGTAAAATACCCGGCAAACTCCGACAAAAGAGTATGCTATTTGAAAGAGTTTCCATTTCAGGAGCAGAGCCTTTTTCATCCCAAATTCCTCGATTCCCTTTAGGCTATTAATGAGGAAAGTGCCAAGAAGCTAGCCTGTCAGCGGAGCAGGCTGAGAAGAGAACGGGTGACTAATCCGTGTGGATAACTGTGGGTATCCTCCCTGCACGCTTCCTTAGGACCGTGAAGTCTAAGCAGGGCCACCATCCTTCGGTCGTCCCGGTCCTGTCTCTTTGCTGGTTTAGCGGAATAAGCAGTCTTGGTGCGCTTCTTTATCTGTTTGGAAAAGTGGTGGAGTTTTTTCTGTAAATAGATTGAAATTCAGTGAAAATAGAGTAATGGCCTTTCCAGAAAGAAAGATCCCCCTAAACCCCCAAAGCCAATGGGGTCGCCCTTAACGGAGCTCCAATCAGTCGCTACTCGCTGGAATGAGGGTAGGACCGTCGATTGGTCGTTTCACTACCTACGCAATAACCGATCCTCAGACGCCGGTTATCTTTTCTGTTACCGCAACTTGCTAGCCGACACCGGCTACCGCAAAGGGTTGCGTTTTGGTTGGTGGGTTGAAATCTCGTCACTTTTAAAAGATACTGTTTGCCTATAGTGGAAAGAGGTCTTATCCGTCTTACTTGAAAGACTGCCCGAGAATGTCTGACTTCCGTGACTGCCCGATTAGCTCTTTTCTTATTAGATAGAAAGGAGAAGAAAAAGCAACAGTTCAAGCCCCTAATGGCAACTTGAGAGGCATCTTAAAGGTGCCACCGGCTGACTCCTCTTCTCTGGGCTCAATCAAAACGATTCTATCCTATTTCCCTTTTTCAGTCTCTTCCCTTCAATAGTGAGCGCGGACGGAACCGAAAGTTAAGTTCATTTTGGCTGCCTAGCTCCCTGAAAACAAAGTTCGAATTGCTTGTGTTACCGCTGTTTTGGTGGCACTTGCCTTGACATCTCATTTCTTAGCAAGAATCAGTCCAACTAGAGAAGAACAGATGAGCGGACAGGGTACAAACTAGTACTGGACTGTCTGAAAGAAGCAAGAAAGTCAGTCTCATATACGATGATGGATTAGCGAACAGAGGTCCTACGAAGCCGCTTCTGTTATGACGAGGATCTCTTATATTTGATTGGATACGGATCGCCCGAAGGTTAAGGATTGACTCAGAAGCAGTCAGCCATACCGCAATTCCTGAAGCTGAAGGGAATTGAGTACGCGGGAAGGAAGGCAAACTAGTCAGAAGAAGGTACGTCAGCAGAGAAGCTCCCCAGCGCAGGCAATGGAATTGGCGGGTGCCAAAGGCATGGCACAAGAATGCGGCAAGTGCTTCTGCCAGGGAGGCCTAGACTTTCTTACTTACTGTACGGACTGTTTAGGGAAGGGTAGCGACGAATAATTGAATAGGTCCAGAATCTTTCTATTTGGACTAAGGCAGGGGACAAATCAATAGGAAATGCTCTTTTTTAGGCCGACCACCTGTAAAAGGAGGGCAGGGTTCGCCGGTACGGCACTTCAAGAGTCCTGCCCAGTTATAGCCCTTCCTCTTTATTGAAGGGATTTCTATCGACGGGCATGACGATCGATTCGTTTTCCGGACCGAATAGACAGAATTCTGATTCTCTGTAGATTAACTGGGCAAGCTATTCATCATTAACAGGAAAGATCCCAAAGCGGTTATTGCAAACATGGGATAGCCTGACTCTACGCTACCATCTTTATTTTCTTATGATATTTCATCTGGCTTCTATTATTCAATCTCTAGCCGTGGGAAAAGAAATCAATCAATGAAGAGAGTTCAAGAGGAATAAGAAAAAAAGTACGAGCCTATCTGTCGACAATAGGGAAGAGGTCAAAATAAATCTTGAAAGAGTGACTCTTGCGGCGCCTTTAACGATGAGAAGGCGATACCGAAGAAAATAACTCAAGGGCACTGGCTACTCCATCAACTCAATTTCGTTGCGTAAGTGAGGATGTCTGTTAAGACAGTCTGAACTTGAAATCTTTCGTAGGCTCATCTCGTCGATTGGCATTCCGATCCTGGTCATTCATAGATAGTCGGCACTTTTAGTCATAGGCTATCGCCCATTCCTGATAGCCGCAGCTCTGCCCGTTCCCTATTCCATTAAAGAATGAATGGGAATTGATCTGACAACGGCTGGGCAAAATCCATCTCTTTCCATTTCTATTTTCGCTAAACTTGCTTGCTTTCTTGCTTTCATGAAGCCGACCTTAACAGACATCTCTTCCATTTTCGTAGATGGAAGATCCGGTGAATCAATTAAATTAGATGCCGCTTACCTAGATGCGGTGCTTGTCCCTCGAAGCGAAGGTCAAGACCAAGACATTGGGGATTCTGAATCTGACCGCACTTCCCTCAGGTCGAACGGCTATCGATCCTGGCCCGATGAGAAAAGAACTCATGCTTGCCTTAACCTAATCTACTTGGATCCCGGATTCAATTCCATTAAGGCATTCATTCCCTTCATGTAAAGGAAGAGTTCAACAGAAGTCATCTCTCTGACACTGGCTGTTCTTTCTACCGCTCTGTGGGCTTTCTTTTTGGCTTCTTTTATCAAAGATAGGTGTGAGCTAAAGACTTTTCTCGCTAAACCCGTCTCTGATCTTCTCTACTGTTTTGGCTGCTTTCTTTCATATGGGTGTAAGGTTCCTAATCTTCTAACTCATAAAGTCTAGTCGTTCTCTCTTCCCGGCCAAGCCGCTTTGTCTGTTCATTGGATTGATGTCTTATAGCTTTTCCCTCTCCCCAACCGCTGTCATGTCCCGCTACGCTAGTTCTACTGTGCTTTCCTTCCGGCCTAAGAAAGAAGGCTAGTCACTTCCCTTATTCATAGAGTCCTTTTCTATCGAGTAGTCACTCTTGGCCTCTTTCTGTCCTGACTCGGAAATGAACCCGATGGTCAATCTTTCCCTGGCTTGAGAGGTTTCAGGTTAAGCAGGGGATCAAGACTCTAATGCTTTCAGCATTACCCTTCAGCTTCAGATAGGTGAATCAATGGGCTCATTTCCTGTCTTTCTCTCGTCAACTGGGGAAAGGTTCCTCTTTGCCGATAGTTGGAACTCTTTGTCTATTGGTTATGCCTAGGGCAAGACCCTTAGGAGACCATGAGGACAAGTCCCTGACTTCTCTTTTCCTTATAGTGCGGTGCTTTTCCCTCTAAGCTGGAACAAGGGCTTTCAGAGGACTTTCCCTCTTGTCGAGTGGCATTCTTCTCCTGCTGCTACGCCTCTGGCCTATTAAGAACATTTCTTCTCTTCCAATGGCTCCAGTTCAGTCCTTCTATGATTCATAGTGGGGCCCGCTCTTCGGGCGTCTTCTTGATATATATATATTAGTTACTGCTTTCCCTAATCGACTCTGAGACCGGGCTTCAAAGTCATAGTCGGTGGCCTCTTTCATTGCTTTTTCTTTCTTTCGGAAATCAAGCTTTCGGTCACGCGGGTTCAACTCGTTCTCGTGCTGGCTTCTCAAACGGATACTGATTTACAAAAGGACGGCGTGGCTGACTAGTGAGGATGCCCAGGTTCGTACCTTCTATTCTGAATACCGTAACTCCACTTCTTGCGCCTATTGGTACAGTGGGTTAACTCGTTGCCGAAGTCCTTCATCTTCCACAACCATACCTTCTCTGGCCTCTTCCTTTTTGGCCTGCTCCCCTAATCTACTGGGGTCCGCTCCTGTCCTGTCTCATCACTTAGAGCGTACCAATGTACTCTGCTCACCCCGTTCAGATGATTACGCAAAGAAATGCGTAAGTGATCACTAAACCTTCGTCTGCAGTATCTTTCGTTACTCCGTTCGGGGGTGAAAACACCTGGAAACGAGCTTGACTGTATGCTTTGAAGCCAAGGAACAGTAGCTGTGAGACTGGAGCTAGTGGCATAGATTTACTTTTCATCTTTCTCGCACAGCTTAATTAACCGGGAGTGAGTGTAAAGAGGCTTCGAAAGGTTTAGGCAAGATCCATCCCTAGTTTGCCTATCTGCTCTTACAGTTGCCGGTGTTGGGGTCAGTTAATCAGTAACTGGTGTGGGTCTTATATCATCAACCGCTGCTGCTGGTAATCTTATCCGCTCTTAATACTAATCTAATCCTAATGGTACGAATGGGATAGATTGGGATTGATCGACATCTGATATTCATTTTTACAAGAATGCCACATCTGACTCATTAGGAACGGTGGAGAATCCTGTTGTTCCCGTATTCGGGTGTTACAGTAACCCTGTCCCTTTCCTGCCCTTTACTTGTCTGCTCGCTAACTGCTAATGCTTATCCTAGTGATTTGATCCCATTGCAAGAACTACTAGTTTTAAGGGGTAGAAAAGGGAAGCTATTGATGGAACTGATTCGCTTGGCTGGATCGGCAAAAGAATAGAACTACAACTCGTGAGACTACAATGCCCAATATATGGACTGGAAAGAGAAAGGCTTACGACTGCAACTTCCACTCCAACAACTGCATCGCAAGCAGAAAGAATAACACTAGCTGAAAGGCACTTCATCAGATATCTTACCCACATGATAGGAGATAGGCTCACCTAATACATACTTTCACTAGAGCACTTCCTGCCTTCGAGCGAGATCCTGAAATCTTATCTTCCTCATCATTTCATATGGCCCTATCTTAGAACAGGCTCAAAATAGGACTCCAACTGGAATGGAACTGGCTTCATCACTTGATTCTTTGTTTGGCGCCTCAGAATGAGTTACTGATGCTGGCTAGCCTTTAAACCCGCTATCTCTGCTAGAGAAGTTGTTTGACAACAGGACAGGATAAGTCATTCTCTTATCAATGGCTGGAAGCACTGAGTACTATAACTCGCCTGGACCTTACGCTATCAACTACTGGGATAACTAGTTAATCTCACCCCGGGACTATGACTGCTATTTGATAGGCTCACCTTAAGAATGCAATATATGAGGGGGGTTTTTGCCTTTACCACTTCATACCTTCCCGAAAATGCCCATTCTCGTTGGGGGTTCAAAATTAGGTAGAGCAGTTTTCGATCGACGATTTATTCCGTTAAGAGAAGAGAGGAGATCTAGCACCGGTCCTCAAGTATTACAGCTAACATTTCCTATTGATTTATCCCCCCAGGGACTTATTCTTCTTTCATTCCGCTTGGTGTAATACTCACTTGGAATTGACAAGCGGCAGGAAGAGAAAAGAAGGCATAATATTGAGGGGATTTTTATTGGATTGCCACATGCGGTACAGCTTAGTCGAGGTCTGCTTGGAGTCCCGGTTGAGAGGCCGATCAAGGAGCTTTCTTTCGATCTGGAGGAAGACTAAGAATGCTTCTGGCATACTTTACTATGAGACCACCCCTGAAAAGAAAGACTACATAGGGCCTCCTCAGCCAGCCCTGGTTCAAATACCATTCTTTTTTACTTTATCCTACCCCGCTTACTACCCCTCAGGCTTAAAAAACACCTTTTCGTTGTCACCACTTACCTAGATCGATATGGCTAGTTTTCTAGCGAAATTATTAGCTTGAATTATGTCAATTACATCGAACCTCTCCTCTCTGTAACTAGAGAGGTGGGCAAACCTTAGTTTAGAGCCACCTCGATTCGGGATGTCGGAACACCAACCGGATCGGAAACCGAATCCTAAACTTACTTCGGAACAGGTTCGAGAGCTTCGATCGAAACCCTTTCCTATCTAGTGTCAGCTGATCTTTCAGCGTCTGCACCAACTAAATTGGAAGCTTAATTCGAAAGACGAGAGTTGGCTCGAGGAGGATCAAAAGACCGATTCTCGGTCCCCTAAAGTTAGAAAGCAGGTTAGACTGCAATGTATGCCTATGGAAAGAAAAGTCACGAAAAGCGATCCATATGATCATAAAGAAAGGCTTGCCTATACGTCTTTCTAGCGTACGCGCGGTTTCTTTCGATTGGAGCCTATCGCTACCTGGATCAATCAGCCTATTCTAGTTCGCCTTGTGTTATCCGATTTGAGGGAATTCATTGGATCGTGAAGTTGCTTCACACCTGGCGTTTGATCTTTCGCTAGGAGCGAGGTTTCCTTAGCAAGAATGGTTGGAACCGAGCCCCCTGGTCAGACCTATAAGACTACTCGAATGGGGGCTTTTCATTAAGGGAAGGGGGTGTCTGAAGCGACATCTTTTAGACTAACAATTTTGTGTACGAATTGACTCGGGTAATGGATCGGGACAATTCATACGTAGGAAATTTTCCACCCAAAGGGTTGTTTTTCAAGCTGAGGGAAGGTTTGAGCTTACCGGCTAACAAGAGGTCTTTTTCAAACGGCTCTATTTTCAAATAAAATTCTCATTCCAAAGAGATATCAACAGACAAAGAAAGAGATCAGGGGACTTTATGATCGGAGAAAGGAAAGGAGCGTGGTTGGTCTATCACTGGGTCGGTGGGGGAACCCGTAGGAAGGGGGGACGACCCGCCGAATTCACATCAGAAATCGCCAACATGAACACAAACGAAATCGTGAATTGCGTATAGAAAGAAAACGAACCACTTCTATTCTCGGAGCTGAGGTATATGAAGAATGGCTTTTTGGTCCCTTTCGTCCAGTGGTTAGGACATCGTCTTTTCATGTCGAAGACACGGGTTCGATTCCCGTAAGGGATAGGTACTCATTCTCGGCCGCTTTCAGTTAGTGTTCATTGCTGAGTGATCGCTCGCTATCTGGCTGAAAAAGGTGGTCCGGAAGCTTCCTCTCTCCCAGCAAGCAAGACGAGATCACCACTTCTCTCAGTAATGGACTTTCTTGAATTCTTTCTTAGCCTTAGATGTCTTTTCATAGATTTTCGAATTTCCGACAGACTCCATGCATGCTTTCTTTTTCTTCTCCTCTCAGCCATACATTTTTTTTTTGCTTTTGGCCGTTTGTTTTTGTTAGGCATTGAACCTTACCGCTCCGTGGGGTTCTGAGTGGTGTCCTCTCTCCTCTAATACCTAAAAAAGAGTTCCGTCTATAGAGCTTAAAGCTTCAACCATGGCATGGCAGTAAGTTGGCCCAGTCTCTTGCCCAGCCTTCGCCTTCTTCAGTGGCCAAGTTGAAGCGTTCAACGGGCCTACCACCTTTCTTTTTCAAGGTTGAGCTTGTTCAATTGAAGCTAATGCTATGCTGTCCTTCCCTTGTTCAAGAGAAAGGCGAGGACTTTTTTTTAGCTACTGGCCTAAACAAAAGAGATTAGCCTCTTGATCGATCGATTGATTGGATCGAAGTACGAAGAGGTTGATTGAAGTGTGAGATCAGCCCAAGACTAAGGCCGAGCAACTAGCTGCTGCAAGATTGGACGTCTATCTATCTTACCACGCTCTCCTACTCCTATAAAGGCCGGCGGACAGAATGCTCTGCTCATCTTTCTTACGGCTCCGCAGCGCTCGTTCACCCCTTCGGCTTCTTCAATTCAAAAAGGTAGTGTCTTTTTCCTATTCTTATTGGTAAATAGCGTTTTGAAGCGAAGGCATTATTGAACGAAAGAGATGCCGGGTCGGTCAATTGCATTAGGTAGGAGATGCAGGACCTGTCTTAACCACAAGTGCATTCGCTATTTGATTTCATCCTCGATCCCACCTTGATTCCAAAGTGTGTATCTTTTCTTTACTTTTAAGTGAAAAGGAGGGAAGGGTATACTTTCTTCTCTATGTCACTAATCAGAGTCGGAGAGACCTACGAGACTTTCTTTTCTCCATTTTAGCAGATAAGATAGCAGCATAATATATTGCCTACTCTTTTCTTCTTCTATCGATTGGTTTTCAGGGCTTCCATCTCTGTTTTTTCTTTGCGTAGAGCCTTCTAGCTACCAGGCTTAGAGAAAAGGATGACTTCGTTTTCCCTATCGGGTAGCGCGAGTGAAAATGCCAGCTCCAGAACAAGAGAAAGAGAAGGAAGATGTTCAAGTTCCAGTTGATATAAAGTGTTTCGTATCGGGAACAAGGCTTTTTCACATCTAGTGTGCAACTTTTGGATTGCTAAGGTGCTTTTTCTTTCTTTGGATACCACTCCAACCAAAATAAAGGTAAGTTAACAATATTTCCCTACCCAAGCAACCCAACTGGGGAAGCTAAGCTGAGATAGTAGGGTGAGGGAGCTAGCGGAGTGAGCGGAATGCGTGAATCTTTCTTCCCTCGGGCTATAAAAAAAATAGATCCTCAATTGAGGAGCGAGTTTACGAGCTGACCAAGACTGGTAGAAAGAAGGTTCGTAAGATCTCGACTGTAAGGAGAGGGTCTATTACATTGATAATAAGGGAGGCTGAGCACCTTTAGCTCGGGGAGGAATAGGATATGAACTACTAGCTGAGGATCCCTTACCTTAGTCTTGTTTTCCTTCCGATAAGCCCGCCTATCTTCAAGTTCACGCTTGACCAATGAAGTGTCCAGTCTGAAGAGCGGGAAGATGAATGTAGTGCAGTGAAGAAAGGAGCTTTAAGCATCCAGCGTCCAGCGAAGGATATGTTCTGTGCTTCCAAAAAGAGGGGTTCTGAAAGGATTTAGCAGCCGGGGAGAATGAATCTTTCCCAGGTAGCAGTCAGGATTCTGTGCCATGAATGAGGGGGATATGCCTACTTTTCCCACGACCAAGCAAGACTAGGAATGGATCAGCACTGCAAAGCTCGACTGACGGGAACGAAGCGACTCAAGATAGCTTCCCCAGACCTCAGAGACCGGGCATGTAAGATAAGGGCTAGAGCAGAGGATAGAAAGGACACTGTCTTTGATTCGGTGGTATGCTTCTTCGATCTGTCGAATCGGAGGAGAAGAAAGGCTAACGATTATTGAGTCTTCTGTCTTTGAGAAGAAACACAGGATTCACTGCGGCTACCGAGATCTTAGATTGACCACTGAGGTACGAATTCCTTCTTCCGCTCAAGGTCTTTCGGAATGACAAGAAAGCTGTCGAGTTAGTTGAGCTAGAACAAACATGGCCTAAGGAAGTGAGAAAGTCTGTCTGCTATTGACTCGCGTTCCAGGTATTTAACTTACCTGCGCATACACTTCCTTTTTTATATATAACATCCCATCTTGTTTCATAGCGACCGCTTCCCGAAAAGAGATCCTTCCTATCCAATCCTTCACAGTCCCCAGAGAGATCCGATGGTCTTTCACTCGCTTATATTCTTTCCTGACTGACTTAGCTTGGAAGCTAGATCATTCAACATGTTGGTTACTCGTTCGTATCACTATTTTCCAGGTCCATGCCAATTGTTTGGTCGAAGCTGATCCTTTCACTGACTTCAGGGCTGATCGACTTATCAGGTAGTAAGCAACTTCCAAGAGATGTCTCAGGAAGAAATGTAACTAGTTAGTCAGGGACAGAAAGCCCAGGGAATATTTTCCCAAAAGGGATTCAGAAGAAGTTGATAGCGGTCCTTCTAACTCACTCTTCGGGTTCAGCTAGTCGGGAACAACCAGGAAGAATAGGTATTGATGAGCACCTTTAGCGAGAAGCTTGATAGCTATGTGATCTAATCAATTTAGACCTGAGTCTATAGCTTTGGCAGCAACTGATCTATCTCTTTATGGTTTACTCGGATCAGCTAGCTGAACTGGGCTTGGAGCACACACGTACCCCTCTTAGGATAGGATGCATGTCCCGAAAGACAGATAGGCTCTTTGATCAGTCCTATAGCCCACCTTCGTCTCAGTGAAACTAGGTCAGGAGAGAACGGCTATTCCTTTTTTCACCCAAGCCAAGGTAACATTACAGGCGAACAACCGCTTCTCAATTGGTTCAAACCCAGTCCTCAAATCAATCCCATTCAGGGTTGAGCATATTGGATTGGAAAAGACTTTCCCCTCGTTACAAGAGTGAATTGCCTTGAGTTCATACTGGAATCTACAAGGCTGTTTGCTTTGCCTTTCTTTGTTTCTGGCAAGAGTTCTTTCATCGTCCGGTTCTCTAAACTCGAAATCAAGCTAGGAGGGAAAGGTAATCGGCAACGAAGTAGCCTCGACGTCGGAAGAGGTTACCTCTAAGCTTGCTGTCCGAGTAAGTAAAGGCAATTCTTATTGTTGCTATCACGATTTTCCCGATGAGAATGCTAATGGGAATGCCCATACTGTCCATAGCTTGGAGAACAAGCTCTAACCTTTGAGCTAAGCTCTTTCCTGGGCTTGATGAGCTTCAGGTGTATGGGTTCCTGAAGCGGGTGGGAATTCCAGTTCAAATACCTTTTATTACCAAGTCCGGCTTCCGACCTGGCTTTAAGCCTTTCATTTAAAATGGGCCTTCTTAGTTCCCGTGCAAAGTAGTAGTTGATTAGCTATCTTCGTTCATCGAGTAGGCGAATCCCACGGAGCGGTTTGGAACCCTGAGTACGAGTAGAGGATTGGTTGATAGAGCTCAATTACATCGACCCTCTCTGGTTGTGGGAAAAGCTCGTTAACTGACTTCAACCTCTCACACACACCTGAGTAGCGATCTAGACTTTTTTTTTCTCCTGCGGACCCTTGCCCGAACTAGGTGCTGCATAGTGTCAGCTTTCCCTTTCGCTTTGTCCTTTGTCCTTGCCTTCTTTAACTGCTCACTCAAAGGAACTCGAGCAAACAATTGAGTCAACCGTCACCCGTGTGCCTTGGCCTGGCTTTCGATGATCAGAGTTGTTTGTCTTAATAGTGGGCCTTTTCGAGGACTAATTATGTTATGTCATTATTTTGAATTCCCATCAGAGAGGCTCACAGGAGCCCTATTGGTTCCATGAGCTGGTCCCTGCATAAAGCATATTAAGGAAAACGAGGACTCTTCACAAGTTGAGAGTGAATTCCATATTCTTTCTTTCAATCAATAGAACCGATAGGCATGAGACTGCCCTGCCCATTCTGAAGTCAGCTTTCAGTTAACATTCCTTGAGTAATCGAGGTTTGAAATAAACTAAGGAAACTCGCTCTTCGTCCTATCCATCCTCTAGCTACTTTCTATACGAAATATGAGAGAGCTTGAAACAGAGACTTTCACTGGCAACAGCTGAAGTAAGCTTTGGTTCTTCGAGAAGCGTTAGCAACAGAAAGAGCTCTTCTTCTTCTTTTCTTCCTTAAGCACTTGAGCCAAACATCCATCTTTGATCTGAACATCCATCCATCGGATTCATTTGATTGCTTTCTTGAATCTGTGAATGCGTAAACTACAAGTAGTCGGAGTCACTCCTGGACCCAGGCACATATTGTAATGTCGTTGATCCCCGTCTTCCTCATTCGATCTATTCTTTCTTTAATCTAAGAAGGAAATGCCTTTCAATCAGAACATCTTGCTTGGGAATAAGGAGTATGGCGGTAAGCTGCAAGGAAGAGAGCCCGAGTCTCGTAATCGAATCCCTTTATAGAATCCAATTCTCTATGAATTCGCTAGTCCGATCATGGAATCTAGCTATATGGTAGCGGAACCAAAGGCGAGTTAGGAAGGAATGACAGCTTTTCCTCTTATTCAGAAAGAGAACCGCTATATGGAGTTGGTTTCTGTTCTTCTCTCCCGAACGAAGGGCCTAGGAGCTGCTCCCTCTCATCCAGTAGTGAATCCATGAACGAACGAAGGGCCCAGAGCCATCCACATATAAGAAGTACGCGCAGCTACACCTACCACCTGCACTCGAGAGGGAATCCTAAACTTAAGAACCAACAAGCAAAGCTGGAAGCCTGGGTGGGACCCGGTCTGAACAGATATTGATCAGAGTTCGCTCTTGGCCTGGCTACGATCTAGGATTCATCAAAAGTCTCATCCTCGAATGGCACAAGATTGGAACTCAGACCTTGCTACCATGATCATGATCCAATAGGGGATTTTCTCTTCATTCCTCGGGAATCGAGCTCCATCAAAGGGGAAAGAGGCGCTACGCTCCCCAAGTCACATCTTCGCTAAAGTCTTTCGTGAACTCTCGTTGTCAAGCTCCTCCTTCACTCTCGACCAGCCACCTATAAAAAGTGCATGCTGCTTTTTACTCATCGAGAGAGCATCCTCACGAGAGACCGTCCACCTATGGAAAGCGAATGCGAGTCTTGGCTCATCTGCAGAATGGAATCCCGCAATGAAACCATTTCATAGAAGTTCATTGAACTCTTCTTTTTATAAAGCAAATCGACTCCGATTCTTCAGATGAGATCCACTGCCTGATAGGTTCTAACTCCCATCTTAGATGATCATCACAGATTAAGTCTTTAACAAAGCATAATGGATTCTCAAAAGATGGTGCTGGACCACTTAATTGATTTGTTGGGGGCCCTGTGATCCATTTATCTTGCCAAATCTGAACCTGGTTCCCACTGTTGACCTGCCATATCATGCCAGCTTTGAGAAGATCTCTTCCAATAAGCAAACTACTCCAAGCCCATGAGGATCTGGCACCCTTTGAAGCCTGCAAGAATGAGACATTTTTAAAGTATATGCCTTTTAAAATTCTGACCCAGAAGTCATTGGGATTGTGCATCATCCTCCAACCCTGCTTTGCAAGAAGGGCATCATTAAAAGAGAAAAGGTCCCTGAACCCCATTCCTCCTTGATCCTTTGCCTTTGATAGAGTGTACCAGCTGTGCCAGTGTATCTTGCTTTCATCCCTCTTCTGACCCCACCAGAATTTAGCACTTCTCAAGATCATTACACAATGTTTTGGGAAATTGAAACCATGCCATAGGATAAGCAGGTATGGCAAAGGCCACTGCCTTAATAAGTACCTCTCTGCCAGCAGGTGATAATAGGCATTGTTTCCACCCTAGCATCTTTCCAATCAATCTGTCTTTGATGTAGGCTAGAGCTTCTCTCTTAGATCTCCCCAAAATGGAAGGAAGCAAAAAATCTTTCCCAGATAAAACGTGCTCTTCTAGAATAACCTCGGAATGCCAGCCCTTAAAAGACTCACTCCATGGCCCGTGTGTGTCGCAGTGACAGACGGGATTGGTACCAGTCATCATAGAGGATGAGCCCGGCTTTCTTTACATATGAGCATTCGTGTGATCCCAGGAAATTTCCGCGCTCGCGCTATAGGGTTTGATGCAGCCCCTCCGGGTGAGAAGTACGTGGGGGAGAAAGTGCGCCTCTCCTCTTCATCCTTTCCCATAAATAAAGTCGTCCAGTTTGGGTGCTCCGTTCCAGAACCTGCCCCGTGTAGATCGACACTAAATACGCCATTTCGAAACTAAGAACATCAAAGCTACGCTCCTACTTCACTCGAGCAGCGGATTCTATAACACCGGATTTGCGTCATCAGCATATTCTTTTCAAGCAGCCGGATTCGTGCAGCTTATGGATAGTATCAACATTAGGCTCCGGTTTGCCCTGCCTTTGTCTAATTCCAAAGAGTTGAAAGTAGATTTCTTCAATAAGTTTCCCTCAATGAAAGCGGGGATTTCTGCCTAGCCGTAGGTGTTTGTGAAGGGACAGAGACGTCCTCTTTCTACTAGACTTGTCTCATTAATATGAAAACTGACAAACTTAGGTGCGCTAGCTTAAGGAAAGCAATTCGTTCAGGATGTTAAACTTTGTATTCAATCGGGCAAGCTTTCACATATTCTGATTTGGACTCTCTATTTGAGCATTCCTACTTAAAAGATGAGGCTCGAGAGACCTGATTTTTTATGCCTCGACGAGGGATTTTTTTCCCAGCTCTAGCTACAGAACTAGAAGCGAATTAGCTTAGCTCTCGAAACAACCGGTGAAGGATAAAGTTGTCCATCAACGGGTCAATTAATTGCCTATTTTTTGGCTCTACCAGTAATTACAATATCAGATGGGAGAACCAGTTCGGCAATAAGACCTGGAAAGGAGATCACATGACCGGTCTGCGAAGAACAATCAAGGTAGGATTAGCACCCTTCCTCAACAACTCAAAGTTTAGCCCAGACTCTCTCTTTTAAGCTTTTTAGATTCAACAACCCCTTCTACTTTCAACCCTCAATCCTCAATCTCTCTAGCTATCGCTCCAGGTATGTAACTAGCGCGTACTTGTACTTTAAAGTCTGACACTCGTTCGCTTTCTGATTCGATTTAGTGAACTAGAATAGTTTGGGCTTTTCTTTATAACCGGTCTGGAACGACTTCTTGGTTGGTACAAACCCTCATCTCTTTCCCTATACTAAAATGAATGAATCTCCTTCTTAGTCGAGATTAGTCGAGCTTTCTTTCGTCAGCGTAGGAACCGCTGCGCACCTGTCTCGGTACCCGAGAAAAGTACTAGCTTAAGGGACAACTAGCCTTTTTCTTCAATAGTAATCTTCTCTACTTCGCTCCTGTTAGTCGACCCTCTTATACTCTAGCTCTGCTCGTTCCAGGCTATTCAATATCTGGGACTTCGTTCCAGGAGAAAATATGCTACTTCTCCCCTATAGGGAGAATGAAAAAAGGGGGCTTAGAATTAGACTTATACGGGGTGGAATTTAGACTGTTACTGGGACTCTTTTTTACTCTTATCCTATCGACACTGACACTGACTACTCCTATCGGCACTATACCAAAAGAGAAAGATGAAGAATGGCTTGAAAGAGAGAGGGACTGGAACTCAAACTCGATTGGCTGCCCCGAGATTCTGTTAGTGTATTACAGGGAAGAAGAAGACAAGAACTCCTAGGAAGGAAATAGACTCACTTCTTGCTCAATAACAGGCTTGCCCAAGAGGTACCGATAGAGCCTTTCTTCAAATACGCCCGGCTGGGAATCTATGCCGTCACTATGCCTACTCGCTTGCCCGAATAGAAAGAAAAGAGGGAAGCCTGTTTTCACGCAGGAGCAGGATAGTCAAGAGCTGATTCTAGGGAAAGCTAGGATTTTTCTTTTCTCTCAGCCATCGAGTTGGAGTAGTTGACTATCTATATGCCGTGGAAGAATACGCATAACCATTAGTTCTTGCCCTTCCAGTGTAAGTGGCAGATAACACTTTATATAGTTCCAAACATTGCCTGTTCCCTTATATGTCGTGGCAGGCGAGCTCCCTTCTGGGGTTTGTGATTTGAGTGGAAGGTTGAGTGCCCCCTTTAGTTTAGAAGTCTCTTTTTCAAACAGAACTCGGTTAGAAACCTTTCTATTCTATGACGGCTAAGTCGAGGGCAGACACAACAGGTCACGAAGAGCTAGAGGATATAGAATTCCTATTTACCGGGGGGACAAGCGAGCTTATTTTGATCTTCCTTTCTACTTTCGAATAGGGCATAATCTTTCACTTTTTATTTATTTGCTAGCCAGTGACATTGAGACTTCCGCCCCATCTCCACCAGTTTTCGTCTTTCTAGTTGTTTGTAAGCCCTTGTTTCAGCGAGTGAGTAAGCCAAAGAAAGTGATTTATATCATATATATTGAATTCCTTGCCATCAAGTAGGCGCCAGTTAGGTCAAAAGCAGGTGTGGGGGCTTTTTTCAATTCCATTCTCGATGGCGTTCCACCGATTGAATAGATCCAGGCAAGTTCTAAGTCTAAGCACTTTTTGAATCCTTTTAAGCATTTCTAATCTCTTTGAAGGCGGATCAGGACTATTCTTTTGGATGTGAGCCGTAGGCTTTTCCTACCCTAACCATATAAAAAAGGCAGAGTTAGAGGATCTAGAGGGCCAGTCTCTGGGTAAAGAAAGTGTAGCAGTAGTTCACAATTCCATTCCTTGAGATTCCTTCTGGCTTTTGAAGAGAGGAGTCTTCCTTTAATAGGCTTTTGCTTTGTAAATAAGCTTGTGCTTTGTAGCACTATTTCACCAGCTTTTAAAGTTCTTATAGCAAGTGGTTTGTAAGAAGCCCTGCCACGAAGTAATCTCCTGTTTTAGGCATTCCTACTCCTATCTCCTATCCCATGGGAGTGCTCGGAGTTTCCTATCCCAGTGCGCTAGTTTAGCCAAGTGGGGGAGCAGGAGCAGGTAAAATCGATCTTTCACTTGAAGCTCCAATCTCAGCTCTTTCCTTTTATGGAGGGGGAATTGCAGCAATCAAAGAAGAAGGATTTTTGAAGACAAGTTGTTTAGGAAGTGACTAAGCAGGTATGGAAAATCTCTTTTTAAAGGATCTAGCGCGATCTTGAGGAAGCTCACAAACCGATTGATTAGATTGATTTTCTTTAGGGGGGGAGTTAAGAAAGAAAACTAGAAGTCGAGTGTTACAGCCAGTCCTAACCAACAGGATTAGCCTTCTCTTGTGGGGGCAAGTCAAGCAAGGGGGGGATATGGCAGGCACAGGTGAAGAATAGCTAGGGCCATTTCCCTCTGCTCTGAGGTAAGTAAAGAAAAAAGGCAGAGTTAGAGAATGTAGAATGCCTAAGGCTATTGCTATGGGTCCTTTTACAAGTTTGTGAAGTGGCAAGTGCGGGCGTACTGAAAAAAACTGTTCTCCTATCCCCGGGGGGCCTGCTCCCTTTCGAACCTTTGAGCTAACTGCTCTTGAGCCTGTTGCCTTCCCTGCTTGAGTTGCAGTTACAGCAGTAGGACTTTCTTTCGATGGCGTCCCAGGGGGTAGGTAATAGGTGGATTGCGGGCCAGTTTCATTGGGAGTTCGCTTTTCCCTTCCAGCGAGTGCGAGAAAGCTTAGGAAAGCAGTTAATTCAGTGAGTAAGTGAGCTCTTCGGGCAAGACAGTTTTCAAGCGAGTATCCCTACCTCTTTTTCAAGCCGCGTCCTTCCAGCGCTCTATCGAACCTTCTTTTGTAAAAGTGCCTAAGGCAAACGCAGCCATTGCTAATGCCCTGCCCTCCTTTTTAATTCTGCCTTTCGAAGTCCTTCTCCATTCGCTTCCTAAAGAGCTAAGGAGAAAAGAGCTGGGGCCGACAAGAGATTCAATAGCACCAAGAGCGGATTCAATCGAGCGGGTACATAATGTTTAGGCATAATAAAAATTTTTATCTGGAATAGGCGTAATCATGGGCAATAGAATAAGCAAAAGAAAAGAATAGAAACCTGTACCTTAAAGGCTAACTAGGGATCTTTCCTTGGCTAGGTAGCAATCCGCTTTTAAGCTAGCGGACAGGGTATAGGGTTAAGTATCGGAGCGGAGCTCGGTGATTAGACGTAAGGATTGCTCCTTCTACGGTCCAGGTCCTAAAACTACCGCCTTTGCCTTTGCAGCAGAATCTATGTCAGCTGGATTTCAATCATCACTGGCAGCTGGATTAGCCCTTGGCTTGGGCTAACTTTTTTCAGTTTACTTGACTTCTATTTGAAACTACTCCTCATCCGAGTTCGAATGCTTTTCTGCTTGATTACTTTACTTAGAAAATTCTTCTTAAAAAATCCATTCTCTCACCAACCAACCATCTATGCTATGCCCAAGCGCCAAAAAGGGCTGATTCTCGCCATCTAGGAAAGAAAGGAAAGTTACCAAGGGTAACCTGTATCAGTGAATTAAAGTTGAGTTATTAGTGGAGTATTTATGACTATTGGGAAGAGTAGTTATATTTACTCTGATTCTGGACCTCTCAATTCTATCAAAATGGGAGTTTCTGGACCTCTCAATTATCAATTAAAGAAAGAATCTACTTCCCCGCTCATTTACTATTGGGAAGAGTCTTTATTTTGACTCTATAGATTCGGGTATATGCCTTTTTTTTTCTTTCTCTCTCTGCCCACTGAACTGTCAGTATCGAGACAAGGTCGGAATGTTGGCTGAGCGTAGACTAGTCTGTTCAGGCAGTCACAGGCTTGCTAAAGCTAAAAACGGCTTCTCACTGACTACATCAGAAGCGAAATCCTCAACTTCAAATCCAATGCGAGCTGGGACGGGGTTGCCTTAGCTACTATGGTGTACATATGCCAGGAATCACACCATAGCCGGAGTCGATCGAGTGAGGTGTTTACTCACTACCTTGGGGCAGGGCCAGATCTTGATGTAGAAACTCTCAAGCTGAGGCGGAGAATAAAGCTTACGATTCTGTTGGTGTGAAGTGAGCTCTAACAATCGATGCGGCTAAAGCTTTGGTGGCCCTAAGAGAAAGTGTTGCCCATTAAAGTCAGCTTCAAGCCTCCGGCAACCGCTTATCCCAAGGTAGGTGGTAAATTCATTCCGGATTGAACTAAATATTTAACATTTATAGGCTTCGGAGGATGTAGATTCGGCAAATTCTTACTCTTCTTCAGGTGCAGATGAGGCTTATGGGGAAGAGGAGTCAAGGGCTGACGCTTAAGCATCGGCTAGTGGAACCATTCCTTTCCTTCTTTCGTATCCGAGGTGGGCTCTTTACACATATGATATGGAGGTCGAAGAATCATCGAGTGAAGAATCTCTTCTTCGCCGAGTTCAGACTCGCCAAGAGTTGTTCGAATCCCAGGAGAGTTTTCAAGTGGTCAAGCAAGTCTGAAAGTCATCGGGTAAGGGCTTCTTTTCTTGTTCCAGGTTAAACGTACTAAATCTTATTAGCTTATTGCCATTGGAGTGTTCCGGAAGTTTAAAAGCTTCTAGTAATCTTTCTTTAGCTGTAATAGATGGATTTTCTCTTTCCCTTCCCTTATATAGATCAGATCTCTTTCCTTAGGCGGATAGGCCTATATAATGTTATGTAATAAATAGGCTAGGGCAGGCAAAGGTAAATGTAATCCATCCGTCTAGAAGTCTCTTTCTAGCAATCTCTTTCCAGCATCCAATCCAAGGGGAAATGCATGAGCAAGCCAGCTTACAGGGCAGCCAGTGGGTAAGAGTTCCTTTTTAAGTGAGTAGTTGATAGGGCCTTTATTGGTAAGACTTTCTATATGACCAGTGCTAGTTCCCTTCCCTTCCTTCTGTCTTTCCTGGGGTTTTCTTGCTTCTCTCGTCCCTGGTCCTATCGAACCAGCTACTTAATATCCCTGGGGGTTTGAGCAGTTTCAGTCCTAAGCTAATCCCCTCCTGATGTAGCATCAGGAACTCTTTCTTTCTATAGTATACGCCCTAGTCAGCAGGTTTCAGGCGAAAGCAGAAAGGTTTCTTTTGCTTAAGCACACTTCTTCTTATTAAGGGCATCATCAATTATTTCTGCGAGCGAGCTAGTTATGAGAAAGGAAGCCAGCTAAGTATAAGATATAAGAGTGTGCTTACGCATCAAAAACCGGCAGATCGAGTTGGCCTGCACCAGAAAGAATTTATCTTCTTCGATAGGCGGAAAATGCATTATTGGTCGACTGAAGATGAGTGCCTCGATTCAATAAAACAAAAGGGGTTGTGGCCACTTTTGACCCCTCCGGCAGCTGATGCGTCTAGTTGACTATCCTCCGATTCCCGCCTAACAAGGTTCACATTTTTTTAGTTTTATTTATTGAGCAAGAGATGTCCGGATTGGCTAGGAGGCTGACCGACCTCTCCTCTAAGACTGACTTGAACTACGGCCTCAAAATAGATAGCAATGAAAAAGAAATATGTCGTCCCGGCCTGCTGATTGGTCCACCCCACTTAATTAGGCACCAGCCATTGAATAGCTATTTCTTCGTAGTAAGCCATCCAATTCATATGGAAGAGGCATTGACTCTCGAAAGTGCTCTTTCCCCCGGCAGGTCGGTCAGGTTCATTCTCCTCCTTTCTTCCTATAAAGAGCCGGAACCAGATCCCTTGTTTAGCAAGTGATTTTCCTACGATCAACTCGAAGAATCAATTCTCAATACTACTAGCTGAGAGACTGGCTTTCAGAGTTGTCTCTATCCGGCTGGAACTGGACTCTTTCCCCCGCAAGCAACTCCCCTTTCCCACTCTCCCTTGCTTGGATCCCTACACTGGCTTGGGACTTTAAAATTTATAACTCAGTGGAAGTAGTTGATTTAATAGATTTTATTAAAGGTCGGAAAGATGGCCCTGTGTCGTTGAAGACTACTATTGGCTTCAGCAATTGAATTAGCCCAAGAGCTAATTACTGTTTCTTTGAGCGTGCGAGCGGAAAGAGCGGTCGATAGAGTAAAAAGAGAGACCAAGGGATCGATTCAGTTGAGGGGAGCAGCTTTGGAGACGATGGGTAACTGAAGTAAACTATTCCGCTATAAGAAGGGAAAGAATTTGAGGCAGTACAGGCACTTTAGTAAAACTATCCGCACTAGTACTTTTTATTTTATACAAGGTGATTTAAATCAAAAAATGACCTCAAATGTGAAACCCGGGAATCCCTTCGCTACCGCTCCTCATACATCCGCTTTGATCTTACCTGTATTGCTTTCCTGACTGGCTAGAGGAATTAAATCAACTATCTACTTACTGTTTTTTTCCTTCTCTCTTCGCTCGCCTAGAGACAGATAGACTTTTTTTTTTCAAAGCCTTACTCAGCCGTAGGAAAGTTTTTTTCGTTTCCGCCTTTGTCTTTCGCCCTTCTTTCATTCTATTTCTCTTGTG
The DNA here is from genome assembly GCA_948193065.1 of Aleurites moluccanus. Classification (NCBI taxonomy): domain Eukaryota; kingdom Viridiplantae; phylum Streptophyta; class Magnoliopsida; order Malpighiales; family Euphorbiaceae; genus Aleurites; species Aleurites moluccanus. Next base: position 12,211 of record CANXYC010313087.1, on the reverse strand, counting down.
ACCGCTCCCGTTCGGGCCGAAATCCATTCACTACCGCTATTATTACACACGGTTCGACGTCTGCTTGCTTTTCCTTCTTGGCTAGAGATATAGCTAGAGCCACTACTAAGAGCAAGCTCTGAGGCCTTCTTGCCTTTTAAGAGGAAGGAAGCAATATATAATGGTGTGCCGCGAGATAGACTGCTAAAGGCAATGGCTCGGATCATTGGACCTTTTTCCCGTCCTGGGGGGTACTGTAGTAGGAGCATATTTTTTAGGGCAATACTAGACCGGGATAGATAGTCATTCCTTTCATAGACGACTGGAAGAGGCTTAGTAGCGTAGCCATCTGAGTCACTTCTTCTTGCATCGCGTGACCTCGGCAAGCCATAAAAGCACTTAGACGAGTCCCCACCTTCACGCCCTTCCTTATCGTCCTCGGGTGTAATAATGTATAGTTTTATTTTATCGCACAGCGCTTCTGCCCTCTGGCATGGGGTCTTTACTCAACCAACTGGTCTTTCTATGTTGTCTCCTTTGAGTGAGTGTTTTCTGCGGCCGCTGGTCGAGGAATGCACTGACTAGGAAAAAGTCACATGGAAATTAGGTCACTCAAAACTATAATCAGATGCGAAGAAGAGGGTGAATCACCTGAAGAGCGCCAGGCTCTCTATATTATCCTGCTGGCTGTGAAATGGCAGTTCACTATATTATATAAATATAATAATAAATATAGATGTAATAAATCATAATAATGTCGCTATGGACAAGAATATTGAGTCACAGACAGAATACGTAAGGAAGCAAGCAGGGCCTATGATCGGGGAACTAGAAAGGACACGCGCCTAAAAAGAATCCGCCCAGCCCCGGTCCCCTCCTCTTTACCCTATTCTATTACGGAATTCGACGCTCTCGATACCTGCTCGAACTGAAAAATCAATAAATCTCGACTAGAATCGTAGTTTTCAGTCTCTCTATTTTATAGGTAGTAAGCAAGGCTATGAAGATAGCACTCTACGTTAGGAATCCCGGTTGAATAATAATTTGCCGAATAAGCAGCTTTTTGAAAGCCCCTTTATTTTCCTATGGAAAGGTAGCCCCACTATAGCTAAGAGCTTGAAGAGCACACTCCAATGGACCGTCACCAAAGAAAGAAGAAAGGTTTGATTCGGGTGAGAAGAGATATGCTAGATTACAAGGTTCGGATGGAGAGTAAGATCGATATCGAGGCTGAGCTCCAACAACTCACAGATCCTCGAGAAGGTCAAAATAACGGCCTTTCAAATGTATTGAAGATGGACGATGGATGGGTTTTCAAGGTCTGAGGCTATGAATCGATCAAGCTTAATAACTTGTGTTGGAGGGCTAAAGGTAAAGGTGGGGTAGGAAGGCTGGCCTGGTGTTATGCCAAAGGCCTTGCCAGGAGGGTGATAAGGTTCACGCAGAAGGCTGGCTCTTCTAGGTCAGTGAAGCGGGAACAGTACCCCTGGAGCCTACCCATCCATGCAGTCTAGCGAAAGTGCTTTTCGCTTAGCTCCTTAGAATGAAAGGTAATAGACTCACTACCCGAAGATAGACTTTCATAAAGCTAGAGAAGAGAGAATGCCCGGCTACAAGACAGAGAAGAGATAGGCCCCTTTTTCGAAATTAGGTAAAGAAGTCAAAAACATGTACTTATAGTTTAGATCAGACCTTTCTCTTTAGTATCTAGAAGTTTATAGTTTAGTATGTGGAAGGGATAGCTTTCAAGTTTAATAAATTTTATATAAAACTTCTAATTAAAAAGTAAAGTTATTGTGCAAGACCGATATATATCAGTATGACTTTGTGTTCAAGACTAATCAGGCTTCTCAATTAGACTTCCTCTGAGCACTTTACCAATCTATAACTTTGATATCATCACAAGAATGAAAAAGAAAAAAAGCCCGCGGCAAGACGAGTATAAAATAATGTAAGATCTTTATGAGATCAAGCACGCACATATTCAAAAGGAGAATATATTCCCTTCCCTATATGGGGTTCTATACTTGAGATCGAGGAGAGATGCGAGAATTATACGAGACTAACTTGATGGTCTTTATGCGAGCACAGCATCCCTTCCGAGTAGAGTAGTGTGTAGGAACTGAGCATACGCTAGAATCACACTCGCATTAAGCACTTCCACTAGGGCTACTAGGCAATCGGACTCTTCCACTACCGGGACGACTATTTACTGACTTACTTAAGGACTGACTGATCCAGGGAGCAAAGCATCCTTTCCAGCGCTGCTTTCAAGGGCGAAGAGGGGCTGGTTCTCTTTCTTGATAGCATGGCTTTCACGCTCACCGGTCTGGGAAGAGACTCCCTGGACACTTGGCATTGCTTCCTTTCATCCACTGCTTTCCTTGGCTTGTAGTTTCAGCGAGATTGGCATTGGCTTGGTCTAAAGTAGCTCCTGATTCTCGGTCTTCTGGAAAGGGGGCGAAAAAGAGGTCCTTTACTTGATAGATTCAATGGGAGACTTTCTTTCATTGGTCGACTAGACTAGGTAAGGGTGTCAGATCTGATGCTTTCTACCCGAGAAAAGAAGAAGGCATTTTTGTCTTTAAACTAAACCAGGCTTAGGGTCTTCGAATTCATTCTTTCTTCTTTGTTGAGAATGGGGCTTTCGGGAAAGTATGTAACCACAATGCCCCCTACTATAACTATAGGAGAACAGACGGTTGAAGGTAGGCGCCTATCTCTAGTGAGTTGGACAGAGCGAAGACAGGAATCAGGGTAGGAGATATTCCTTTCTCCAATCCTTCTTATCTTATAACTTCTAATAAGGCAAGAGCTCTTAGCCTTTTAGAGTAGAGATCAGGGGCTACTTTCCCATTAAGAAAAGGGGGCATTTGTCTTCCCAGTGGTCGAGCCAGTTTTCAACTTCCTCTATCTAGCTGCAACAGGTCTAGTTCCTATTACTATTCCATCTGGCTAGAAAGCCATCCGATCTTCAAAGACATGTATGCCAGCTAAGCAAGGGTCTTCCGCATTCCTACATTCCTAGATCGAAGCTTTCCTTGGCTTAGAAGCCCATCTCATCCAGCCTGTTCATCCTAACTCTAGTTGTCGGAATAAAGCTCTTCCCCCTAACCGGCCTTAGCCTCTATCCTTTTTAAAATCCCCCTAATTCATATCATATAGCAGCAAAATAAGACTTTTCATTCGACGAGAGAGAGTTTTCATGGAATAGCAATTGGCCTCTATCCCCTTTCAAAGTCCTAAGCCTTAGATTATAGTAGGTGAGCTCTAGTCCTTATATGATATGTCTGTAAGTGAAGGGGCAATCGCGCCCATTAATTAAAGAAACTCTTTGGCTCGCTCTTTTCGCTACCTCTATTGGATCGATTTTCTTTCTTAGCTGCAACAGGAGAAACGAAACCTATATCTAGTATTGGATAGCTCTTTAGGTTCTCTCCTAGCCTAGTAGCAAGTCATTCATTCAAGCAAGTTAGCCCCCCTTCTTTTATTTAGTATTAAAGAACTGGTTAAAGAGCGAAGGATTGACCGGCTTTCCGTCCAAGCGAGACTGGCCATTAAGTAACCTCTTCCAGTTCAGAATAGATAGGCGGAAAGGAACCTAAGAGATCGGTTTCAACTCACCTATTTGGAGCCCTAAGCCGCACCACTAAATGGCTTCTTCGGCTAGAGAGCATCCTCTCTTAACCCTCCTTGACAGCCTTCCCCTTCTCTTTCTCAACCGGAAACTAAAAAAGAGAACCTTCCTCCCGGAGGACTATGACAGTTCAGGCCGGTGGAAGCCAATGAAAGGGAGAAGCGTTCAACCACTAGAGCAGAAGCCTATATAGTGAACTATTTCTAGTGATCTTTACACTTCTCCAGAAACTATTCATTCCAGGTTTAGACCGTAGGGCAGGAAGTGAACCAATCTGATGCGCAGATGTTTGAAGAACTAAGCTCAGTTGGAGGAAGGGTACTAGGGATGCAGTCACTTCAGGGGTCCGCAGATGTTGAGAAGAATAAGGGCAGTTTGATTGAAAGCTTGACTTTCATTTGGCATTTTTTAAGGCGCTTTCGTATATAAAGTATATAAAGAACTAGTGGATCAAGGCTCAAGGTAATGGTAATACCTTGCTCAAGGCGATCAGTAAATACCTTGCAAAGTGCTTACACTAATCAGGCGAAAGGCGAGAAAGACCCGGAAAGACGCGTCTCTTTAGCATCCTAAAGAAAGTGAACTAGTGAGAAAATCGTCCGCTATTACAAAGTCAGACAATTTTCCCGGTCTTTCCTCAAAAGACAGCAAGGGGATTTGAGAAAGAGCTAGAACAGAAATGTGGAAATCGATTCTCCGGTTAAATTCATTTGAACTAGATTCAATAGCCTAGAATCACAAACTCCAACTAGAAGAATTAGTCTGCAAAGTGGTTTAAAAGCTCCTTAATAGACAAAGCAAAAGAAGGTCTTGGAGGAAGAACCACTGACATAAGAGGGGGGGCTGCAGGCTCTCCATCTCACTATCTAAACTCAGAATCTCTATCTCTCGGATCCGATCCCAGCTCCTTCCGTTCTGTCTTTGCCTTTAGTGATCTAACCAAAGCGAGAGACCCAGAAAGGGAGGTAATATGGAATATTCTCGTCTCCAAAGATGAGGAATACTGGACTGAGCTGAACTGTCAAAGAGTCTCATGTTGGGCCTTCGCCACTTGAGCCGTATGCAGGGGAACTCGGAGTTCTCCTCGTCACTTTAACCATAGAGAGGCAATTGACCTTTTAGACAAATTCCTACTGTCCCTAAAGGGAAAGCGCTTCTTCTCTTGCAGACCCTTGGATTGTGAAAGTTTCAACTAAAGATTTTCAGCCCCGGAGCAGTACTTTCTTTAGGGGGTTAGCTTTGATTCAATGGGAAGATGTTTTGGTTGGGCTTCGAATCCGTATCAGTCACGACCACCCAATGGTGGGTTGACCTCGTTTAGGGAAGACAACTTAACCCCCTTTAGGGCAGCTACTTAGGGAGATCGCTTTGACCGATTCGCTCTTTCTTTTAGGTGTCGAGATCCTTTGGAATCTTTTCCCTACCCCTCCCATATAATAGTCAGGGCTCGGGCACTGACTCACGCGTTTTGTACCTCTACCTCTTCTACCTGTACCTGCTATTTGGTCCCCAAGCCAAGCGTAGCGCTGGTTGTCAAACTCTTCCACGCCAACTTGCCACTAGTAAATGCAGAAGGTCACCAGACGGGGGAATAAGCAGTGATTAGTGATTCATTGCATATGTGAGGTAGTAGGTCACGTACCTTTGTTCCAGATCAATAAATGCGGAATAAATATAGGCAGATTCCGATTCGTTACAGCTTGCTTATCCACTCACCATGCCATCGGGATCCGAGGATTGCTTTGTTTAAAAGAAACTTTCCATATTCAAAAAAAGATTGCCAACTCGTAATTCAAAGCGCTTAGTTGGGTTCAGCTCTATCGGTCGAAGCAGGTTGATTGGTTCCAGGGCTACGCGCCTATCTGCTCTCTCAAGTCTAATACGCCCCTTATTCCCTTTTCTTTTCTGTTGCGCCTGCCTTGATTCAAATGACGTGGCTCGTCCAGTTCTAGATGTCGCATCAGTGGAATCCTATTCTCCGCTTTCTTTTCAGAATACAGGACGAACAAGTAGTCCAAGTAGACCCATTAGGGGGGACGAGATTAAACCTTTCCATTTTTTCTTCGATTGAGTTTGAGCTAACGGGAGAAGTCCACTAAAGAACTTCTCTCAAGAAGAGAGAGTTCCTAGTGAGGAGGTGGTTGGGGGTGCTTATATCTAATCTCTAATCCGGGTCTTACCCCTGCTGCTACAAATGGATTGGATGCATGGAACTCACCTAAAAACCCAAACCTGCGTGCAGTCAAACTGCTTTATTCAACTTGGCAAAGACAAAGCATGACCTCTGGAACCAAATCGTTCTTGTCTCTGGATTGCCTCAACTCGAAGCATGAGACCTGTAACCCAGCTTAACCAACTCGGCTGGCACTGGAACTGTGCTGTCGACTCTACAAGGGCACTGCTCCTACCGCACTTCTCGAGCACATCGATGCGAAACCTACGCCTCCTTTTTTTTTGTTGATATCCACTAGTTCCATTCTCAACTGTGCCCGCCTAACTCAACTCTCTGATGCGAAGAGAAGACCTCTTGTCTTTTTCCCTTCTTTTTTGGAAATAGATCCGAAAAATCCGGAATCAGCACATTCTATTACTTTTTTTCTTGTACAACTTTTTCTTGGAATATTCTTTTCTCGTTTGGGCCCGCTCTCGGGTACATATGTGTAAGAAAGCAACCTTTCGGATTCATCCTCATTGTCTCTTCGAACAAACAAAGGATCAGAACTTCCCTCCAAGCAAACGAACTGGCTCAGTCGTAGCGACAGCGTCAGCGGCAGCAGCAAAGGCGCTTCGGGCAGGCTAAAGATGGATTCCACTTTTCTCAACTAGGCGGGGAATAGGTGGGTCATCCATACGAAATTCACTCTGTACCTTACCAAGCGGACGTGTACTTTATTGGATGTCCCTTCGAAACCTTCTTGAGTCAAAAGGAACTCAGAATTGGCTAGTATTGGCCTTTCTTCCTCGCCTAAAAACCCAAACTCGTAACCCAGCCACTCAGCTTGACGAGCGAATCGTTATCCTTCATCGGAGAATGCGAGATGAGCGCTCCCACTGATTGGAGTCTTCCCGCCAAGACTAATAGACAAGTAGGTCAAGAACACGAAGTCAGAACTTTCAGAACTTGCAGGCCTTTTTTGTATACATCTATAGGCAAACTCGCCAAACAGATCAATGACTCCAGCTCCAAGCCGAAGGGACTTGTGAAGCTGCTACACTCATCAAAGATTTCGAAACTCGCCTCAAAACCGCATTACCGGTGCAAGGCCTTTTCTCCTCTTTGGTTGCGGGACTTAGCTGGATCAGTGGGTGGAATCGAAGTGTAAATAGGAGTGTTCTACTCCGAATCAGGTGGCCTTGGGAGCTCTTTCTTTAGTTAGGTAACAAAAGGAAAAAGCCTTGTTTGTAGGTTCAATTCCTGCAGGGGCTAATAAAATTCAGTGTTTATCGTAAGAGATGCCACTTTTTTGAATGCTTTCTCAAGCTCTTGGTCACTGATTCCCGTTTCGAAAAGCCAGCGCCCAAAGGTGCTCTATTGAGCCGTCTGGTAGAGTAGGAACGGAAGTCATGGACTGATCGCTTGGAGCATTCAATTGCATGAGAAAGGTCGATCTCAATTGCTTAACACCATGTAATCGTTCAATGTGAGGAAGCAGGGACCAGACCCGCAATAGGCATCTTCCATTCATCTCGATTTGGCTGTACCATATTTTGATCTGCCTCTTCTTCGATCCGGAATTCCAAGCAAATCCATGACTCCTCGATAAAAGCACTTTCTTTGTCTTGGTCCCAATTCAACTACATCCGCTATAGCATTAAAAATAAGTGGTTATGGAGTTCGCGGAACACAAACTGAACCTTCAAGTTCAGATAGCAGGACAGTGAACAAGAGGTCAGAATTCGATTATCTTTCGCTATCAAGAGTGGAAAGAAACCCTCAACAGAAAGTTTCTTCTGATCGCTTTGGAGTTTAGGTAAATAGACATCAGATCGCCCTAAGGTAAGATGATGATACTGATCACCAACCCAATCGGTGGGGAAAGATCATGGTGTCATGAATGAAGACAAAGCAATCGACCCTGGAAGAAGATCAGGTCTCAATACGAAGCCTTTGTTACGACACAACGTAGACCTCTATTCTATAGAGATAGATGTAAGGTGTCCGGCCAGAGTGAGCTTAGGGGACGTAGCTAATGCCTTCCATGTCAACCAGGTCTTAACCTCAAGGAAGGGCGGCATGCCCTAGAAGAAGCTCATAGACTTGTTAACAATTCTTTATTCCTAACTAAGCCGAAACTTAGGTAAAGCGAAGAGCAATGAATAATAGCCTACTAGGAGAAATGATTGGCTAGATCATTCGAGTCAATGCGGTGACTCACCTTCCCGCTTCCAGAAGAAGGTCCGGCATCCTTTTGTCATCCGATAGCTAGACCGAATCAAGATGGGGTGAACATAATCACCAAGTTAAGTTCACGACCTTTGTAACCTCACGGCCACCATCTTTCCCAGAGCTTGTCCCTCACTTCCACTCGGAATGGATGCAGTTCCAAAGTAAGGTCGGCAGGGGCTTAACTTCCAAGACTTGGCTAAGGCCTGGATAAGGGCATGTTTCAAGCACAGTTTCAAGCTCATAGGTCAATACACTCTTTGGTGCCTTTCTCTTCCTAGTCCTAATGCCATACGACCATAGGTCCTCTTTCCCTTGGGAGTGCCTTTGGCACATGTAACTTGGGACCTTCGGTCCTCTTCTTTCTATCCATCCATACCTGGGGTATGTCAATCTAGCTCTTAAGTCCGTTGCAAGGGTCACGGAAAGGAAAATCTTAACTTGAAGCTACCAAGATCCAACGGTGTCCTTCTATAAGGAATCGAAGATTCTCCCTCTATTTTCCCCGATGGGACTTTGAACAGCGAGGGATGTGAAGAAGGTGTTAAGCGTCCTTCGGACCTTTTGCTGTTGCAAGTGCAAGCCGATAGGTTTCTAACTATCACAGTGTTAAGACTTGGTAAGATCTTAACTTCCCCCGGTCCATGGGAAGCACAGCCATGGGGAGGTTAAATAAGGCACTCCCCGGAGACCCCGGGGTTAACTCGAAGGTTTTTCTATCTATATCTAACTTTGAGGATTCCCCCAGGACAGTTAAAGGCAAAGAGAAAGAGACTAGTCTTTTCCCGGGGATTCTTCCCTTTTGCCAGCCCCTTGGGACCAAGCAAAGAGAAAAAACCGTCTTTTACTTGGATCTCTCCCTCTTTCAAGGTCCTTTGGGACAGCTAAAGGCAGAGAGAAACCCTTACTATCCGGAAAGCCAGTCCTGTTCCACCTCCGGTCAGTCCCTGGCCCGAGCAACTAGGAGTTTTATCTTGGTACTTGTCAAACTAAGCACTTTGCCTTGGAGTTACACCTTTGAAAGTTCCTTTTAAAAGAGAAAACCCCACTGGCAATTGGCATAGCGAATAATCCCTATTCCTTCTTATTTGCCTCGGCCCCTCACTCAGCTTCAGACTGAACAACTAGAACCTATGCCTGTTCTTCTTCTATTGATTCTGGGTAAAAAACCCTTTATCTCACCAGGATCGATCGGAGATAAAAAGGCCTTTCCCTTGAGCCCCTTGTTAATGTGATGCCGGCGATATAGATGAAATGTATCCCCGTCCGTGGTGGGAATCGAGCCAAGCGCTACTTTCAGGCTCTACTAACAGAATTCCCGGCTGTTAGTCATCGGAGTAGGATGGTATGAAATGTGCCAGCAGTCTGGAGCTAAAATACATTATATGTACTCCCTAGATTGCGGGTACTCCAATTGCAGGATCCCTTCCAACTCTGACCTAGCAAATGCAGAAAAAGAGAGTTTAAAAGTTTTTACTCATTTCACTCTTATGGAAGAGGCCCACCTCAAACAGAAGTCCAGAATTCAGTGGCTGAAGCTGGGAGATAGTAACACGGGCTTTTTTCACAAGGTAGTGAGAGCTAGGCAGTCCAAGAACAGATTGTTGAGTGTTTACAATGCCAATGCCGAGGGAGAGACATTAGAAGACCATAAAGCTGTTAGTCAATAGGCTGTCTCCTTTTTCCAGCATCTTTTTGGTGATGACCCCTACTTTGGAAAGAGAGTTGGTGGCAGAGATTAAAGGGATTTTTTTTAACCTTTTCCCAGGAGGACAGATGCCTTTTGTCCCTTCCCGTGGAAGCCGAGAAAATGAAAAAGAACTATGTTCTCCCTTAACAGTAACAAGGCCCCGGGCCCTGATGGGTATTCTGCCCACTTCTTCAAAAGTGCTTGGGAGATTGTGAGTCAAGATGTAATAAAAGCCATAAAGTCTTTCTTTGCTTCAGGCAAGCCAAGCTTCTAAGAGAAGTTAACTCCACTATCATTGTTTTGGTGCCTAAAGTGCCTAATCCTACAGTCATGGGAGATTTTCAGCCTATTTCCTGCTTCAATACGATCTATAGGTGTATTACCCAGGGTATTGCTAATAGGAGCAAAGGCTTGCTTCCCAAGATCATTAGCCCCACCCAGTCTGCTTTTGTTGAAGGGAGGAAGATTACAGATAATGTCCTTTTGACTCCGGAACTCTTTATCCTTAGAAACTACCACAGGAAGACAGGGAAGCCTCGGTGTGCTATCAAAATGGATTTTCTTTTTAGAAAGCCTAGGACTCAGTGCATTGGGATTTCATTATGGGGATTTTGAAAGCTCTTGACTTTCCTGCCCATCTGATTGAGTGCATTGCGGCTTGTATCACCACCCCCAAGTTCTCGGTCTCCATCAATGGGGGGCTTGAGGGCGATTTCTCCGGAGGGAAGGGGCTGAGACAAGGAGATCCACTTTCCCCCTATCTGTTTGTTCTTGCTATGGAAGTCTTTTCCAGGATCCTTGCCAAAGCTTCTAGTAAAAAAAGGTTCTCTCATCACCCGAGATGTACTAAGCTGGATTTGACTCACCTTTGTTTTGCTGATGATCTCCTGTTATTCTGCCAAGTAGATCTCCAATCAGCCTCTGTCATTAAAGATAAAGATAGTTTGGATTCCTTTTCTGCTTTCTCAGGGTTGATGGCAAATCCTGACAAAAAAGACAATTTTTCAGTGCTGGGATGGATGAAGAAAAAGATCATCAGGAATTACACGAAGCTCCTTGGGTCTAAACTCAGCCCTCAATCGGTCTATTAAAAGACCCTTCACATAAGGGTTCAATGGCCACCCTCTACCAAGCTCGGTAGGGAGATTACGTCGAATGTACATCGTGTAAACCCGCTCAAAATGGCGGCTACGCCGATGATCGAGTCGCGAAAGGGATTTACCCCTACAACCCCCCACTCTTGCTTTCGTGGGAACAAGAATAGCTATGGTTTCATAAGCTGTGAACTCTTCTTTCTTCTCTCACTACCTTCCTAGCCTAGCTGCCCAGATCGGATTCACTGATATAACCTATTATATTCTTTACATATCGCATCTCTCAAGTGAGAATCAAATTCCCTAAGCGGTTAGGTTAGCAAGAACGGCTAGAATAGATCTTTCACTCTAGACATACCATGCATAGGGTAAGGACACAGATCTTATATAAGATACAGGATACCACTAGACGAACAGTCTTGCTTTTGTATTGTCATGCACAAGGCAAACAGTGGTCTTCAGGGTGCTTGTGGCCACACCGAGTGAGATAGGCGCTGGACCCGATGAATAAAGAGTTCTCGGGCATGGACTTAGACCAGTTAAAAAGAACTATAGGTCCGGTCCTAGCTTCGTGTGATGATCTTGGTGTACCACCGGCCGTCTTGCTTTCTCGTTAGAGGGAGGTGGCAAGAGGAGGATATTCGCCATAGGTAACTATGTCAATCAGAGATTGTTTCATCCTGTCTATTCTTGGTTGGCAGAAAGATTGAGACGCCTGCCCCAGGATGGTATCTTTGATCAAAGAGCACCTCTTGATCCGCTAGTTGGCCTAAACTTTTCCATTGCCGGTCACTTCTAGGGTCTAAATTCAATGTGGACCAAAGCTTTTATGCCGTTCGAGCTATGGCTTGGTCGGGGTAGACCTGTAAACCCTTATATCCTAGGGGTGATTCTTCCTTTCCTTCGCCTTCTGTCCATCAATTTCTTCTTTCCTCGGAATTCCTAAATGCCATTTTCCTTTTGGAGAACTTGACTACTTAAGATCATCTAGGTCTCATCTAAGCCCTTCTACTTTTAGAGGAGGATGAACTCCAGCTCTCGGCATGAACTAACTTCCTCCTGGCGACGATCCGATATGTCACAATTCATCTGCACAAGACATTCGAGAGCTCGTCTGTAATGTCAAACCTTCCTGAAGGAGTGAAGGTGCAGATGAAATAAATCATCAGCTGTGGGAATAAGCGCTGCAAGTCTTTTTTAAGTTTAAGAAGAATGGATTTTTAAAGGTTGTGCTAGAATTCGATCTAACTGTATCCGGTGTTTCGAAAGAGAGTAAGCTCTTTTGCGAGAGTTCAGAAGAAAGATTTGCTAACTGTGAAATGATCTGCCCTGCTGTAAGAAAGGTAACTGCTTTCGTAGCAGCTCAACCAGTAGCCGGTGTAAGCAATTGAATCATCATAAGAGTTAGCAGGGCTAGGGCTGTCATC
>CANXYC010313085.1:0-11769 GCA_948193065.1 Aleurites moluccanus | reverse complement strand
AAACTTACCCGATTGGGTCCTAACTGACTTCAAACCAACTCTAGGCCCTAAAATTAGGTCATATAACATGCATATATATATTCCATGCATTCACATATAATATTAACACATCATATAGAAAGGAAAATAATTTCCCTAAAGGTCCCTATTAGGGTTTAGGCTAAGGTGTTACAGGTTTAGTGTTTGATTGCATCAATTGATGCATTTGAACACTTTTCCCTCATTTCCAAACCCTAAAGGAAGTTGTGTGATTTGGCTATGTGATTTAGTGTTGGTTTATGTTATTTAAACTTAGAATATGTTAATTGGAGGCTAATGGATGATTAATTTGTGGTTCATTTGTTATAAAAAATCAAGATTGTCAAAGTTGCCAATTTTTGCCTCCATTGAAGCAATAGGTAGTAAATCAATTTTCCAAGGCAATTTGGAGTGCTAAGTGAGTTTAATATGCATCAAATAACATGTCTATTATCTTAGATTGAAGGCCGAATGCCTTTTACTATCCATTGCCATTGATTTTGCTTGTTTTTCCTTTGAATTCCTTAGTTATTTTGATCCTTTGAATGTTGTTTAATGTTGTATATTTACTGCCTATTGTGTTGCCTACAATGTGAGCTTGTTGTTGGATAATTGGGCAATGCCAACTTTGCACCAAAACCTAACCTAATGGCTTGTCCAACCTTATTTACCAAGTGTTTGATGAAATACCTTGTTATTTTGCCATAGGCCTACCACTCCTTCATCTATAGGCCTACCATTTGAATGCCATTGTCACCAGTGACATTGGCATGCCAATTGTGCCTACCATTTGCCTATGTATAACCAACCTATGTTCCATACCATTGTTAATTACCAAACCAATTGCCATTGCATATCTATTGCTTATTGCTATTCCATTGATTAAATTACTACTTGAAATGATTGATATTGAGATATTGTTACTTGGTGATACCATTGTTACATAATGGTATCTAATGATATGTTTCACACTTGTATTGACCCTAATGTGTTTTGACAGAGTTACCGCTCCAACAGGGTAGTGAGTACATACTGTCGGCAATGTGCACATTGTTTATTGATACCATAGCTGGGAAGGGTTATTGGTCCTAGCCATAAGACTTGGTCAGTCTTATGTTGATTTATATGTGATTGACTGTGTGATTACACATAGTCTACGTATTTCATGGACCTATATTTGTCTTACCAGATGATACCATACCTTTGATATGATTATTGACCTTTCTGTCATTCCCTATTATTGATTTTGTAATTTGATTATATTAATAGATTATCATCATTGTTTCCTCTGTTATCGTTTATTATTGATCCAAACTACTTTTTATTAGCAATGCATATTAGATTCACTGAGTATCTTATATACTCACTGTTTTCCTTGTTTACCATTTTCAGGTGCAGAGTAGATAGCAGAATTCCAAATTTCAAACACTCTATGGATTTCTGTAAACTTTTGATAGCAATGTAATTATGTTAAATACAGTATTTTGATGTTCATGATCTAGCTGCTCTATGGGGTATGTATGGGATAGTTAGGCTATGAACATGTATAAATGATATATTATGGAGTATGAGTATTTATATGACATGTTACGATGGATGTTACAGCCAATAGCCTTATAATTACAGACAGTTTACAGAATGACAGAATGAATAGTAACTAAGTAAATTAATTAATTAATTGTTAGTTATAGATATTTGCATGTGATACTGGGTTCTATGGGTGTCGGTCACCATTAGCAACTCCTGCATCCTAGGACCATCGCGATCTAAAATCGGGTCATGACAACAATACTGCAGAATTCCTCAGAGGAGCAAAAGTCAGGAATCTACCTCTACTCTGCACCTGGAAAGGGAAACAATGAGAGGGTGAGTAAAGATTACTCAGTGAATCTAATATGCATCTACCAATAACAATAGCTCGGACATCAATAACAATAGGCAAATATTCAATGAATAATAATCTGCTCATCAATATCAGAATACAGTATAAGACTATAGAATCAATAAACAGTACAATGAAACTGTAATCAAGTCAATGGAATATATATCACATAGATATGATAGATAAGATAGATAGGACAGATATAGGGCCATTAAACTCATATATCATATGTGTTAAACACATATCAATCTCATATCAATAAACATAAGACTAATCAGGTCTTATGGTTAGGACCGTTAACCTTTCCTAGTTAGGGTATCATTATACAATGACAATCTCATCAAGTAGCAGTAGCTTGTGAATGCAATCAAACGAGACTGCGATATAGCAATGGATAAGCAATAGATGAATCAATAAACAGTAGTAATATGATTAACAATTAACAATGGGATGAATTAAAAGTTGGACAAATCAAGTCAAGTAGTTGGCTCAATTGGCATGCCAATGTTGCTAGAGACGATGGCATTCAAATGGTAGGCCTACGGATGAAATCAATGGTAGGCCTATGAATTTGAACTAGGCATTTCATCGAACACTTGATGGGCAACAATGGAGGGACATTTTGGCAAGATTTTGGTGCAACATTGAAATTGCCCCAATATCAATCAACAAGTACACAATGTTGGTAATTAAATTAGAATTTGGTTTCCAACAATAAACAATATACAAAGGATCAAAAAGGCATAGGAAGCCAAAGGAAAAAGTAAGCAAAAACATAGGCAAAATTTGGCTATCATGGTTCGGCCAAAGTGGCCCTTTTTAGGGTGGGTTCCATTCAACATTTCAACACATTAGGCATTTCAAATGATGCATATTAAACTCACCTAGCACTTTAAATCACTTGAATTGCATACTTTGCCACCAAAGTCTTCAAAGTTGACAAAAATGGCAACTTTCCAATTCTTTGATCTTTACATCAATTCAATCACATATAATTCATCTATTAGTCATCAATTAACATAATCTAGCCTCAATTAACATTAACTAACACTAATTCAAAGATTCAATTCTCACAACTTTGAATTAGGGCTTTCTATTTAGGGAAAATCTATCAAATGCATCAATTGATGTAATTAAACACTAAACCTATTCTAATTGACATCTAAAACATATAAATTAAGCATCAAACCAAAGAAATCACATCATTACCTTGATTTGAAGAATGGGCCGAAATTCACTTGGTGTTGTTTCTTGAAATTTCTTGATTTTCCAAGCAAACCAATGATGGAAATCAATGAATCAAATGTTTGATTCAAGTTTCTTTTGATTTCTCTTAAGAAATTTGCATGAAATTTGGTGGAGAAATGGAAGAGAAACTTTCGTCCAAAGCATGAAGAAGAAGAAGAAGAAAAATGGTCAAAATATCTCTAAGACATGCTTAAATAGTAAGGCAAAATTGACAAATTACAAATAGGTCCTTAAACTTTCCATTAATCATACTTTTGCTACATTTCCTTCTGTAATTTATTTTGACAATTATGTTAATATTTGGATTCCAAAGTGGGAATTCAAATAGCTTATTTTTATTTATACTTTATTATAAAAATAGTTTCAGAGCTATTCTAAAATTCAGACAGTCGATTTTCCACTATACCCTTAAAGTTCACCTTATTTACGATTTTGCTATCACTTACTTTTTCAGTGTTCCTAAACATTTTTTACCTTTTCCTTTTCACCACAATTTCACATATATTTATGTGATTCTTTACCCCCTGGTCTGACTCAGAAATTCTTCAGTCGACCGAACTGTTATTTCCCGGGCAGTGTAATTAACATCGACATTTTTCGAAACAGTAACTCATATGCATTCTAACTGTGTCTCAAAAATTATATTTAGTCATTTTAATGTTCCCAGACCAATAACTGATTAAATAACTGTTCCATCATGGTAGTATTTTCTATGGTATTACACATTGTCTGTCTCCATCACCTGTGTCAACAAATTCATGATTTAGGTGTGCATTTGAAACAAGTTGAAATTTTTTGCTTTTTTAATCAAACGTTTGATAATTATCCTACTTCTTTCGATGAATCTGGATTTTGGAGGGAGTTTAAGGGTTTGGACACACCTTTTTACCCTAGAACATCTAAGGTTACCAGCATTCACAGTCCCGCACTAAAAATTTTGCATCACATTATAGCCTATATTATAAATGCGAGAGGGACTAGTTATAGTGCAATGTTGAAATCAGACCTTTTTTATTTATGGTGTATTGAAAAAGGACATAAGCTAGATTTTGATATATAGCTTAAGGATCAGTTCGATTTGGTGTCAAAATGGAAGACCGGTGATATTGTCTTTGGTCATTTAGTGACCAAGATAATAGTGGAATTAACCCGGACCAACCCAAACCCCAGGCTTTGTTTTGATCCCGAAACCACTTCATACCAAGCCTTGCATCATCTTCATGATGATTATAAGTTCTTAGGTATTCAAACCCTAGCCAAAATGTCTGTTATGGTCAAAAACCGGGATGGGAAGTATGTCCCTAGGGATGATATTGTGGTTGGTCGACAGGATCATGAATTTGCTCAAGTCGCTCCTCCTCCTGCTCCCTCTTTTGTTCCTACACCTCAAGCCACTCCAGCAGCTTCAGCCTCTTCAGTATCTCATCAAATGGACTTGTCTCAACTAGCTTTACTTATCACAGGCTGTTTTGATATGCTTAAGCATGAGGTGTATACTCAGATTCAGAGACTTGATGATCATGTCACTAAGATTGCCTCCACATAGACTTCTATCAAAGGGGTAATTCATCGCACCTTTGTCGCCAGCATCAAGAATTGACTGCCAAGCTTTATGCGACTAGATTTCCTCCCTCTACAGCTTCAAAATCTGGCAATGCAGTCTCGAGTCTGATTGATGATCCCCCAGCAGCCAAGGATCATACTTCCTCTGATATTTTTTCTGATGTAGCTAAGGTAGCTACTGAGCAGGAAGTACCTCAAATTGATCCTGTTGATTCTTAGATTTAGGAGTTCTTTTTATGTATGTCATCTATTTTGTATTTTGTTGATCTAAATTATCAAATTTTGGATATTTTGATTAATTTATATATATATATATATATACATATTTTGAATCATTACATCCTACATTTGCATAAATTATTATTGTTTAAGTAGTTTATGCTTGAATATCGTTTGTGCATCAATTATCATATTTGATGAATTTGCAATTCTTTTTGCTGATATTTGTTGATTTGCCTTGCTAATAGTCATTTTGATGGATATGCAGTAAATTCATGTTATTTTAAATAAATTATGCATAATTTATCCTTACCAAATCATCGTTGCCAAAACATGCAAAAACTAAGTTGTTGATAGCAAAACAACATGTTTTTTATAGTAAAAATCCCTCCGTTGACCATCATTTTTTTTATTCCTTATAAACAAAGGGGGAGTAAAAGTGCAAACATATTAATAATGTGTTTTAAAACTTTTTGGCACATACTCAGGGGGAGTTTTGTACCATTTTTTACAAAAAAAAAAAAAAAAAAAAAAAACTTATTGGTTCACTTTTTTATCCCTTGCACTTAAAAGTTGTTTGTCACCATCAAAAAAGGGGAGATTGTTAAACCTTTAGTATTCTAACATGCTCATTTTAATGGCTACAAACAACTAATTAAACTTCTAATTGTGTGTGTTTGTATATATGCAAGATTAAAATTTCATATTGCATGATGTTGATATGTAGCGCTCGCTACTTAAGTTTAAAAAGGCAAAGATCTGAGAAAAAGATAAGTAGCGCCTGCTACATATTAAGTAGCGCCTGCTAGGAGCGCCCGCTACTTATTAAGTACCTCCCGCTACAAAGTGATCCAGGGGATAAAGTAGTTGAATGACTTTAGTAGTGCCCGTTACTAGTTCCGTAGCCCCTACTACTTAACTAAGTAGCGCCCGCGACCTATATAAATTCCCGCCGCTACATATGTTGAAGTTTGAGTAGCAGCCGCTACAAACATGTCACAGCTGTGAATTTCAAATCCAAAAGGTCCAAAAGCACAAGAGTCAGAGTGAGCCAAAAGCATAGTGCCTACTACAGGGAGTAGCCCCCACTACTCAGAAAGCTCAGGAAACATAGAAGCATCTTAAAGAATTTGGAGGAAGAGTCGTGCCAGCTATATTATAAGTTGTAATACCCTATAAATGCATAACATGTTTTTGGGAAATAAGTTCTCAGTATATGGTTTGAAATTATCGAAATGACTAATTATAATTTTGAAAACTCAGTTAGAGTGAAAACGAGAAACTTTTTCAAAAATTATCGATACCGATATCGCTGCGCAAAAATAGTAGTATGGTCGATGGATGAATTTCTGATTTTGACTTGAGGGTAAATGATAATGTATATATGTCACGACCCAAACCTGGGAGCCACGACGGTCCAAGGATACGGGATTCGCTTGTGGCTACCTGTACCTCGATGAACCCCTATTACAAATCAGCTTATACTTCCAATATAGGTTACATACCATTAAATTACATTTATATCTAGTTATTGTGCTTGAATATCTTTTTCATCCTAATAGTTCATGTTACCTATAATTCATGCCAAATCTCATACATAATACATTTTAGAACCTATAATATAAATGTCAACGCTTTGCTGAAAAAAACCGGCAGAGTCTCCTCTGAATTTTTAACATGTCAAACTTGCTATTTATCAATTTAAACACTTCCAAATATCATTCCTCAACTCAACTCCATCTCCACATCATCAAACCATCCATATTTCACAATTCACAATATAGACCATTATCATTACCATACCTGCTTTAATACCAATTTGAGCAACTATATCATCATACACACATATATAAACACATACACATTAACCTAAATACTTATACTTTGGATTACAGTACCATGGAGCTACTAGCCAGAATTTGGATAAAAGATTGAATTGTATTAATTACATATATATGTCAAAATGTCCACAGCACAAAAGAGTAGCCTGTGGAACTCAGATCTCACCGTCACCTGAAAAGATTTAAAACTATGGGGGTGAGTATAAAATACTCAGTAAGTAATTATATACAAAATGCATGAAAATCATATACCATTGAAGTTGAACCGAAACTTGAAAAGGTTTGGAGCAAAAATAATACTGGAACATGTGGTAACAAGTGATGAACAAATTTAATAGTAATATCAATAAGTCTGGTATGAGGATAACAAATAAAAAGCTATAAGTGCAGCATATGAAATGTTCAAGGTATGGTGAATAATGTTAATATGTAGTATGAGTCACATCACATATGATATAACAAGTAAATAGGTGTAATACCCTAGGAAGCCCCATCTTGTAAGCATGAACTGATTCTCAGTTTATGGTTTAAAAGCATTGAAATGATGGGAAATAATTTTAGAGTCACAGTTAGAAAGCAAATAAAATACTTTTCTGAAAATCGTCGGTGTTGGAAACACTGCCGAGAAAATAGCAGTCCGGCTAATTTAAGAATTTTTTACCCAAACTTATGGGGATGAAATAAGTTAATTTTATGTGAAATTTTGGTGAAAAGAGTTGAAAAATATTTTGGAACACTAAAAATAAGAGTAATGGCAAAATTATAAACAAAGGCAACTTTGGGGGTAAGTTTGGAAATCTACTTTCTGGGATCCAGAAATAACCCAGAACTATTTTTAAATGATAGAACAACTTAAAATAAGGTATTTCACTCTCCACACTTGGGGTTGAATCTAAATAGAATAGACAGAATAAATTACAGAAAGTTTTGGGGTCAAAAATGCAAATAAGGAAAATTTTAGGCCAAAAGTGTAATTAAACAAAGTTGTGGGACCCACCCATTCTAGAAATAAGCTAGGTGGCCGAATTTGATGGTGGTGGAGATGATTTTTGGATAGAAAAATGATTATTTGATTTATTAATTAATTAAATTGGTGACAAATCACCAATTCTAGAAAATTCCATTATTTGTCTTCATTTTTTTTATTTTAGTTGGCTTTATACAAATAAAAGAAGATGGGAAATAGGAAATGGTGAGTGGTAGCCAAACCATGGAAGGAGAAAAACCACCAAAAATATACTTCCAACCTTTCCAAAGAAAATCAACCAAAAATTTGATAGGAAAAGATAAGAGAAAGAAGAGGAAGAAGAGGAAATTGATGGAGATTATGTGAGCTGTTTGGTGGAACAAAAAGGAGAAGAAATTCCATGGTTCAAGTTTAAGGTAAAGCTTCCTAAACTTAGTTATTTGATTGTATTTAAGATTTCCAAAGTTTGATTTGGCAAATAATTGAAGTAATTAAGCTAAAAATGTAAACAATGATTTAGGGTTTATATAGTTTCTGGAATATATTTGATGGCAGTAATTTATGGCTATTATTTCAAAATTTTAAAGACTGAATTTATGGATGGTTAAAACATTAAAGTTGTATATAAATATTTTAATTAGATTTTTGTAAAATTAATTTGTGAAATTTGAAGTTAGGAAAGAGTTATTGAGTAAAGACTGTGACTAACCTGAAAGTAGGTTTTCTAGAAAATGCTACTATATTTTTATTGTATATAATGATAGAGACAGAATTAGAAGAAGTGTTCAACATCAAAAGTGTTTATTAATGTCTGATATATAGTCTTGAAAAAGTTTTTTGTAATTTGAATTTTTTTTTATGAGATATTAAGTCATAAATATAGACTTCCCGGATTGACTATTTAACAGAACATAGGTTATAAAATTCTATTAATATAAAGACCTTAAAGTTTGAATTAGAGAAAGTGTTAAAAATTAAAAATGTTTATTTATATGTTATATAAATTTTTGTAAAATATTTTTATAATTGGATGAGTACGGAATTTATTATAGACATAGAAACAGGGCATGGTTGGATAGAGAATCCAGGGCAATAATTTAACTTTGGAAATTCACTAATAATTATAAAGTGATACAAAAATTCTGAAACTTGTATATGTTATAATTTTATGTGTCTATTTTCAATAGGAAAAGGAATTACAGTAATTGGTTAAGTATTTATTGAGTTATTATCAAAAGAACATAATCTGCCAGAATAGGATTGCAGGCAGAATGCAGGGTAGCAGGGATGGTTATAAGCCTAAATTTAAATTAACACCATAAAATGTATAGTAATGATTTTAATCTGAAATTTAGATATGTTAGAACTTATATGTTAAGTTTAATTAGGAATAAGAATTGAAGCAATTGGATAATTGTAGAGAGAGATATGAGTAATAGAACACAGACTGCCAGTAAGGTTCTTTATAGGCAAAATCCTAGTAACTTGGAAATTTGAGGAATTTTCTTTAATATAAGTATAAGTAATGTAAGTTTATATTAAATAGTATCTAAATGGAAATTAATTGGATATGTAGAGTCAATAATGAATAAGAGATGCGATGGGTACCATAAAAGATAAGGCAAAGAATCAAGGATAAAGGAAAAAAGGAAATGTTCAAAATATTAGCAAGGTGAGTAATGTATACATCATTATGCATACCATGTTTGATTTGTTGACCAATGAACATGTTTCCTTCTTGGTTAAATACCTCATTGGTATTTTTGATCATTCTTGATCATTCTCAAATATTGAAATCAACCATATCCATTGATTGTTATTGATATTTAAATGCCTATTCTACTCGATTGACTATGTACCTGAATTACTCCTAAAAGTATGCACACCAAATGTTTAACCACATTCCATAATGTTTATTGTTAATTGCTACCTTTGTATCAAGAAAAGAAATTGAAACATGACTAATAAAATATATTAACAAGTAAGCCATCGTACCGTAATGTTCCTAATGAATACTTGATATTGTTATTGATATCCATTGGCCTATTTACATGTGGATTTGACAGAGCTGCCTCACCGATGGGGTAGTGTGTACATACCGTCATCAATGTGCACATTGACTATATGTGATACCCTAATTGGGAAGGGTTAACTGTCATAGCCATAGGGCCTGATCAGCATTATGTACATGATATGAGATTGACCGTGTGATTACACATAGTCTACATGTTTTATGGCCTTTTATCTATCTTATCTACATGATATGAGTATTACTTACCTATTCATTGATTCCCAACTTATACCTTATTGCTTACCACTGATGGTCATTCTTTCATCGATTTAATTGTTACCTGTTCCAAACTTCCAAAAACATTGGGTGTGCAAATTAATTAACCTTGACATGTTAATTAAATATACTGATATTCTTCATTGTATTTATTGATACTTGACTAT
Organism: Aleurites moluccanus; assembly: GCA_948193065.1. NCBI lineage: Eukaryota > Viridiplantae > Streptophyta > Magnoliopsida > Malpighiales > Euphorbiaceae > Aleurites > Aleurites moluccanus. The sequence continues at coordinate 1,577 of CANXYC010313085.1, read as the reverse complement.
CATTGTTATCCTTTGTTATCATATGCTTATATTACCTATTTAATGATGTATACATGCTCACTGAGTATTTTTATACTCACCCTATTGTGTTTTATAATTTTTACAGGAATGAGATAGTGAAGACTGATTCCAAGTTAATTTCTTCTCTGACTTGGAATGTCAAGTACAGCAAGGTCAACTATTATTCACTAAAGGTTATAAGTGTCTACTCATAGAGCTCCATGATACTGAGTGTGATTAGATGATTGGGAACTATAATGATGTATGAACAGTAAAATATTTAAGGTTACAGTGACATTAAAAATTGTAATGTGTAATGTATAATGATTGAAAATGTTAATGATAATAAAGTGGTAAATACAGTGACAGAGATAAATAATAAAAATAAAAATTTCATGTTTTGAAAAAGATATTTAGAAGTGCCATGTGAGATTATTGATCTATAAAGTTGAGGGTATAAGGATGGCTAATTATTGGGAGTGTAAAATAATTTTTACTGCAGGCTATGTAATTTTTGTGAGACTCGGTTTTGGGTCTAGAATAGTATTAAAATTACAAAGGAAACTATGGTAAATTTTTTATAAAATTTTTAAGTAATAATTGGGATTTAACTATTAATGAATGGATTAAGAATGATTGATTGATGAATGGACTATTTAATGGGTTCTACGGGTTTCCAGTGACCTTAAGTCTACCCGTGCCTTAGGACCATCGCGGTCCAAAAGTAGGTCGTGACAATAGGGCCAAATATGTCAAGTATGCACCATCGTGGTAACAAGTATATATATAGCACAATGGCGCATAACAAGTAATTACGTAAGAGTGATCAGCTCTTACGGCTAGGGAATATAGCTCTCCTCCCTAACAAGGGTCAAATAATATACCAGTGTGCACACGGTCGACAGAAAATCTCGCTACATCATTGTAATAGCCCTATTATGATCTCATATGCAAAAGTCTCATATAATGGATATAGGTTCATAATTATAGCTCGGTTTTACATATAACAACCCATTTTCATGTTACACGTATCATATAGGCATGCTGGCTAAAGTTAAGAAACAGGCCCGTCGGGGCCCAATTTCGCTAGCGCAAATGGCAAGTCAAATTACGAGTCCGTTTAGGGTTTTTGGATAGTTTCTGGTTTTTTATATTATTAATATATTTAGGAGAACTATTGGATATCAATTTGAAGCTTAGATATAGGGAAAGGATTGGGCCAGGTATCGAGTTAAAATACTTTCTAAGTTTCAAATTATATCAGTCGGAAGTATAGGTCAGTTCGAAGGGTCATTTTAGGTGTCAATTGGACATCTCAAAACAAATTAGGGTTTTTAGGTGATAAATCACTTTTAATGCATATGTTATGCCATATGATACATAAATGCAATAATTCTATATAAAAACTTACTTCCAAAACTTAGCCAAGGCACGTAGCTCCTAGCTAGCCCGAAGACCCCCTAACTGTCGCGGCGACTGCCCGACTTATCCCTTCCTCGGGTGGCTCACCTATATATATATATATATATATATATATATATATATATACTTTTTGTAAGACTTCAAATCATCACATA
>CANXYC010313078.1:0-10904 GCA_948193065.1 Aleurites moluccanus | reverse complement strand
AGATTCTCATCTTCGAAGAAAATTCTTCTTAGATTTTCCTTTCGCTTGTTCTTTTGTGGACACACATTTGCTTTGTGATCTTTTGAACTACAAATCCAACAACAAGAACAACTGCTAAGAGGTTTCCCTTGCGGGCACTTAGGGGCTCTACCATATTTTTTCTTAAAGGCATCTATCCTGTCTTTATCCCTAAGGTTTGTTTTTCTTCTAATAAACCTAGAGGGTTTATTAAACCTCTTTTTGTTGTTTCTTTCATTTTTTGATATTCTTCTTTTTCTATATCCCTTAAATTTTTTCTTTTTGGAATCACAAGAAGAACATCCTGCTTTAGATTTCTTTCCTCTCCCTTTTTCATTTGTTGTAGTACACCCGTACCTACCAGGAACATATTCAATCTGAGAGCAATAACTTTTGTTCAAATAAGGGAGACGTTTTGCATCTTGTCTTACTTGAAATTTAGTACATGCCTTTCTCAAGGCATACCTAACTGCCTGTATCTTACCTCCTAATTCATCAACCACTTTTTCTTCATTTAGGAGGAATTGACAGGCATTTTTTGCTACCTCTGGCCATGGCTCTGGGAGCTTAGCAAAAAACAATGTTGACATATAATTTTGAGCATTAAGATCAAGATTATAATAATATTTCTGAAATTCACATGCATAATTATCAAAATAACACATGTCACATATCTGTAGTTTCATCAATGCCATTCAGGATTGTTCTCTTTCTAATGATTCTGTTGATATTGAGAAACCATAAAACTCTCTTTTCAGGGCATCTAAGATGATAGCTAGAACCTCATATATTAGAACTGCTTTCCTAATTTCATCTCTAATGGAGGTTTGGACTACTAGCTGATCCCAAAATTTTTGAGCATTGCTAACCATGGTGGCTTTGCAAAGTTCATAGGTGACCTCAATTGAGTAGCTACCTGCTCTAGTTGTAAACCTGATCATGGTAATCCACTCATCTATTCTTTCAGAAGCATGCTTTTCACAATCTAAATTTAGAAAAACTGCTGGGGTGATTACGGACATTAATGGATTATCCCTAGGTTGAAATTCTGGTTTTGTTCTATGGGGATAATTTGGTTTATATTCTGCTCTCTTGATAGTAAGAAGCTCATTAAATGTTCTATCATCTAAATGCAAGGGAGTTTCTTCTACCAGACCTAGAGATTTTCTAAGGTCTTTAGCTGCTTTGCTACTTTCTTGATTAGCAGCTCTAATATCAGGAACTATTTTGTCTTTCCTTAATTGCAAAATTTCTTTTTCAGAAAGAGATTTTTTCAACGCTCTTTCTCGCTCAATTGCATCAAGCCTATCATTCACCAATTTTCCTACTTCTTTTGCTAAAACATTTCTTTGTTCTGGTGAATCGCCTGTATTTCCTTTTGCATGCAACTGCTCAAGGAGAAGGCTTACTTTATTATGAATATTTTGAAATGAAGTCAATCCTGAAGGATTTGAGCTGACACTTTCTTGTCTATCTAATTTTCTCATTTTTATCTAGAACTACTGGGTGTATTTTCAATTTTTTCTTTATTTTCTAAAAATGTTACCCAATTGTCTAGACCTGGAGAATTTTTCCAAAGAGTAAGAAAAAAGTCAATTTTTCTGAAGTGTAATCTTTTCCAAATTAAATAATCTTTTTTTACATTATCACTCCAACTTGAAGTTCTAGAGGTTACCAGAGGAGTATCTTGATCTAAAATGGCTAATTGATTAAAAACCGAATACTGTTTTTCTAGAAATTCAATTATATCTGCTACGCCACAATATTCATGGGCAATTTTATTTTCTAAGAGAGAATTTCTATAAATAGAATCAATTCTAATTAATTCGTCCCTATGCTTAATTCTTCCACAAACCCAAAAATATTCCCACCGTATCAGTGGATGCTCTTTTCTTTCTATAATCGACAAGTGTTTTATACTGTTATACACTCTTCCAGGGACTAAGGAATTCCCTCAAAAAATCTCATCCATGAACTAGCAAATTAAATAAATTTTGGACCTATATGAATAGTATTTTGAAAACCAGGGACCAAAATATAATTAAATGTTAGTTTATTTATGGAAAGGAACTTTTATGTTTTAAAATATAAAGTTCAAGAAGGGACTTTTATGTTTTAAAAAATAAAATTCGGGGACTTTATCATTACAAATTAAAGTTAAAAGATCATAAAGTGCGTTAGTCACAAGTTGAGGGACTATGAATGAAATTCACCCATGAAACATAGTTAATAATTGATTTGGGGGATTAATTTATAGGCAAAGTGAGACAATGAATTGATGAGCCTCATGCATAATAAAGATGATTTGAGCTTAATTCAAAGGACTATAGCAAAAGTGAGGTGAGTTATGAAATATATTAACATATAGTAACGCACTACGAATTGTTTTTGTTTAATCTTTTCATTATTTTATTCATTCTAAATGGCCTAAATTGTTTGGTGATTATTATTATTATTATCATTGTTCATTGAAATCACGATTGTTGTAAAATCCACATTGTTTCATTGCTAATAAGTTTTTCTATTGAACTTAATGTTATTGATATTTGCTTTATTTGTTAATGAAATGCATTTTGGGCTAATGTATTACTATTGTATTTACCTAACTATTACCTAGCCATAAATCACACATGTGACAAAATTCCCTTGCTAATGGGAGAGAATCTTTTTGGCCATGTTTATCGACAACTCAGTTGATAGAGTATAAATATCAATATCCTACCTCAGAAAAGACATATTACTTTAGGTATATGCCCCACGCAAGCATATGTTTATTGTTACAAGAAGTGTTATTGTCCTACTCATTGTTCATTGTATTGTTTCTGTCATTACGTATTAACTGATTGGTGTCATTCTTTCTAGGCACGTTAAGGTTATTGATCATTAGCTCTTATTGCATTGTTATATAAGATTCAATATTATTCCTTCAAGAATCCTCAGGTATTGATATGTTTCATAATTCACTGAGGTGAAGATTCACTTATTTTCTTATATTTTTCAAGGTTAAAGAAATTGAAGATATAGGTTATTGATTATTCTTATTCTAGAAGAAGCTAAATTGATGTATAGTTTTAAAGATTTTTGCATTGTCAATATTATGATATTTATGCCATATCTTTAAATACTCCATAATATGTGAAAGACACATAGATATAAGATATTATTATATATTTTGGAACTATTAAAATATTATTGGACTTTCTCTTGTTTATTATGGATGATAGCTTAAAAATTAATCATTGATCCATAGTGAACAAATGAAATTATAATGAAAATGGATGATTTTTATTATCATACAAGTGAATGTATGAATTATATTACACATTATACATAATGATCTAGGAAGTTCTAATGAAGTCATTGGGTTCTACGGGTGATTGGTGGTTTTAAATTTGCCTATACCGTAAAATCATTACATCAATGGGATTGGCGACATTAATATAGTAGAAATTCCAAAACAAAGAGAGATAAAATAAGTGAAATAGAAAAATATGTAAAAAGAAGAAGAAGAAGAAGAAGCAACTTAGGGTTATCATTGGCCAAAATTTGGCCAATGACAATCTAAATCTAGCATTGATAGGAACCTATAGAAGGAAAGCATTTGAAAAGAGAGAGAAAAAAAAACTTATTTCCTTTCTTTTCAAATGAAAAATATTATTATCTACTTCTCGAACATCCTATCTAATATGACCAAAAAAAAATAAAATTAAAACATAGAATTGAGATTTGAAAATATTAGGTGGGTCAAAAGGATCAAACTTTAGTTTTTGAAAATTTAGATGGGAAGTTGCTCAACCTAATTTGAAATGGACACAGTTGGCTAAATAAACATAAAACATAAGTGTTTTTATATGTTGTCTTTTACAGAATTTTTGCTGGTATGCTGTGGACCTAAAGGCCACTTATGATCGGGTCGGAGGTGATGGTGCCAGACTTGATTGACTAAACACTTTATTTTTGGCCTTTAAGATTGCAAGAGACGAGAAATGAAAAGAGCATGAGAGGGCTAGGCCTTTGATCTAGTACAGACTATCTGATACTTGAGCAAGTGATTGCATCTTTGAAAGAAAGACTTGGAGTTATTGAGAAAGAAGCATGTTCCTGCTTCTTATTAACTCCACTCCTCCTTGTGATAGGAGGAATTTGCATGGATTGATGTTGAGTTTCCTTCTTGGGAATAATGTAAGGGAGCGAAGTGATCTCCTGTAATTGTGGGTTTGACTCATATAATATTACTAATGAACAATGGTGATAATGCTTCTACAAGTTCGACTGTCAATCTTACAGCCTTATGTTAATTTAACACAAATCGCATTTCCAAGAGAGGTTAGGAATTATTATCCATGTTTGTGGGATATGCCAGTAGGAGGTGTCGAGACGAACTCTCCTTAAACAAGGAGAAGATTGTCTAACAACGAGAAAATATATTTTTGAGGAGAGGTAACTTTAGATGAAGTATTTACTATGGAGGTGATCGTTGAGTGAGTTTGAGGCACTCGTAATCATTTTATAGTGTATTGGGCTTGAAAGCTGCTTGGACCTGACCACTATAATTGCTTGAAGCCTGTTATATGTAACTCTAGCCTATTTGTACTCTCACTATAGCCCATTTGGAAGTGCAAGACATTATCCCATATCATCATCTATTGGCTTTCTAGTCTATATATTTCATACCAAACTAGACGGAAAAGAAAAAGATAATTGTCCAATCTAATTTTTTTTTTTCAATTTCATCTAATTCAATTCTTATTTAGTCTCATCTAATCTTAATTATATTATTTTGTGTACCACTCTCCAAAATCAGAAATAATAAATTATCACATTACTATTTCTGTGTGTCATACTTTTTTAATAATTATTTTTTATATGTAGCCTAGTTAACACAACCAAATTATCTATTAATAACCAATTCAATAATACCCAAATTAAAATTATTATTGTTATTATTTTTAATTTTTAGGTTCAAGACAATGAATTAGAAATAAAAGGATTTGAGTTGTCCATGTTGAGGGGTAGGTGCCTCAGATATTTATTGTCAATTGTAAGTGGTCATCTTTTGGGTATTATATATATCCTTTTCCATAATTAGTACTGCATACCAGGAAATCAAATTAAGTTGGCATATTAATGAAATATATATTCATTACCATTTATATTATAAGCTGCAATAGGTAATTAGGGAAATATAATAATATATAGTAATATATAATATAATAATATTTTTAATTATATAGTAATTTTTCAAAAATGAACATCAATTGTCCCCTGTGGATCAAAATTTTAAAAATATAATAATATATTTTATAATTAATCTAAATTAAAATCTTAATTTTTTATTAATTTTTTCCTCTCTCTCCTCCCGACTTCACTCCAACCCACCCTTATGTATGGTCAAATGGAAAATAATCGAGTAACAAATCATTGACTAGAAAATGAACTAAACATTTTGATCTTGACATTTGAATAAATTAATTATGCATATAACACAATTTTTTTTTATAATTAACACTTCAAGGCATTCCATAAATTTGCTTGCTGCACTTACGATTACATTTTTCAAGTACTCTTCTTTGTAGGCGCCAAAAATGTAATACTTTGGATGACTTGAGAGAACAACATTTGAGAGATGGCAATGGATCACTTGTATTATTAGAAGCAGGAGATGGTCTAAAATCATCAAAATCAAAGTAGAAATCATCACTATAATCTGTGTCTTTGATTTGAGGAGATTTCGCTTTAATTTTCTTGTTGCTAAGGTTAATTTTCTTGATTTTCTTTAATTTCTTGATGTTTTTCAAGAAATATGCCTTGGCATCCTTAGGAGCAGTAGTAACATTTGGTAATGGTAACCTAATTTTTATACTCTTGATTTTCTTTGCTTTCTTGATGTTCTTCAAGAAATATGCCTTAGCCTCCTTAGTAGTAATGACATTTGGTAATCCAATTTCAATATTCTTGATTTTCTTTACTTTCTTGATATTTTTAAGGAAGTAACCCTTAGTTCTTATATTGGGAAGATTAAGTGCGGACGATCTTGAAATACTTAGGCTATAGATAGCCGGAGGGAAGTTAATCGGGTTCGGATACTCAAGATTTGTAGCATTTCTTGGCTTTCCAGGTTGTATTTCCCAGTTGAAAGGCACTGATCCCGGACAACAATGAGTAGAATTTTGGCGTGAATGTTTAGTAGAGAAGCTCCTGGAAATGATTTTCTTGTAAAAGGCTGGATCAAGTTGGCATAAATCAGAGACAATTCTTTTCTCTCTTTGGGATTTAATGTGCTTAATAGCCATTTTTTTTTTGTAATAGAAGATGTAGATTGTATTAGAGCAATTGCAAGTTTGTATATATAGGAATTAGATGAAAATTTTATATGGAAAGTAAATCAAAGTATATAAACTGGGATATAAAAAGATGACTGTACCAAATCATATTGACCAAGTATATTCATTTCCTAACAGAGAAGAGAAAAATATGCATAGATATTAGATTCTAAGTTCTCTTTGTTGTCGTCAACTACCACCTAATGAGCACTGAACTTTTCTTGAGGTCTTCGAATTTTGGTGGCAATTCTAATACTTTGAAACCAAATTCTCATTTATATTGTTTATCTTTTAAAACTTACATGAATTACATTTTTGTTTTGGGATTTTCTACATATCAAGCAGGAGCATAACTATAAAATTTTATTAGGAAGAAAAAGTTAAATTAGTAAAAAATTTTAATATCATAAATTATATATAATATTTTTAGGGAGGCTAATTAAAAATTTATATATAATTTTAATGTTATTAAAGGAATTAAAGTTAAATTATTAAAAAATTTTAATATTATAAATTATATATAATTTTTTAGAACCAATTAAAAAATTTACATATATATATATATACATATATATATTTAAAAATTTTGGGGAATCAATTAAAAAATTTATATATATGTATTTAAAAATTTTAGGAAGTCAGAGCTACCTCTAATCCCCTCGTTACGTCCCTGGTAGAGGTAGCTATGGTTACTTTCCTGATATCAAGAGTTAATTCTCTTATTTTTATAATTTTTATTAAATTAATGAAAATATTAATAATTTGTGAGATTGAATTTAAGTTTAGTTTTCACATTTTGAAAGATAATGAGAAAACCAAACGTGACAACTGATTCATAAGAAAACCAAACATGACAACTGATTCATAAAATATATTTGTGAATTTATATCTCTTAACATAGACATATATTCTTATATTTCTATTTTAAGAATTTTTTCTTTCGGCTTATATATTTGTAGAAAAATTATTAGGTAGGATGAGACTATACTTTTTCTATTCACATAAAAATAAATCTATAAGGGTGTGTCTCCACTTTAATCACATTTTATATAAATATGAGAAATATACTCTCATCTTATTTAATAATTTCTCATTTTTATATTTCGGAAGGAGTCTGAAAAAGTCCACTCGATTGAGAGTTGAGAATTCCATCTATTTTAATAATTATAGGAGTTGAGTGATACATAGAGACAAAATTATAAATTTGGGCCCTTCAACTTCTTTTTTTTTTATTTTCATGTTTTCACAATATATATAGAGAGAGAGATAAAAAAAAATAATAAATAAAATAATAAAATAATATATGAAATTATGAAATTAAATTATACAAAATGCAAAAAATTAAAATGTTATACTCTATCTCATGTTATACAAAATATTATGAATATTTGAATATTATATTACTTTATATTATACATAAAATTATAAATTACAAAATCTTTTATCGTATTATTAATTTTTCACGATGTATGGATAAATTTTTTTAAGATTTTTATTTAATAAAAATAAAAATTAATAAATGATTTTTATTAAAAACATGTAATGCTAAATATATAATTGAAACACATTAATATTTTATTAATTTTAATATTTGATATTTTAATTTCACTAATAACATTTTATAAATTATCTAAAAAAAATCTTATTTTAATTTAAGATTAAAGTAATTATTAATATTTTTATGTGAGAATCCTCTAATAAAATAATTTTAGATTCGTCCATATTTATATTTGTAATTAAAATATGGATATGACATAATAAAAATGTAAATTTCAAAATATATATAGAAAATAAAGATTGATAAGATTTGTGACTTACAAGTTGAATCCTAATTGTATACATCACACATTAAATAGAAATTAAAGATCTCCTTTCTCATTGGTATTTTATTTTCCTTTCTTTTTATTGGAATTTTTTTGTCTTTCTTTTTCTTGGGGAAGTAGCATATAAAAATTACATTCTCTTTTATGTTAAATTTTGAAAACTTTCTAACTAAAAACTTTCTAAACGAAAATTTTATATAAAAAAGAAATAAATTATTAATAGTCCTTATGAATTGGAAGATGTTACCTTTAGAAGTATGCCGAAATTAAATAAAAAAAATTATTTCCTTTTAGGTAGAAAGTATGATAAAATTAAAATTTAACAATGGAATAATATAATGCAAGTAAAATAAATTTTAAATTATAAAAAAATATTTTCTAACTTAATCGCTTATTATATTTAATATAAATTTTAAGTTAAAAACTATATTTTTAGTGTTAGATTGTATTATTAAATATCACATAAATTTTATTAATATTGAGTGTATGCATTCACAAATAAATCTAAAATTATTTTATTAAAAAATATTCAATTCTCACATAAAAATACTAATAGTTACTCTAACCTTAAAAATAGAATAAGCATTTTTTTTCACTTAATTTATTAAAATATTATTTATCAAATTAAAAATATTAAAATTGATAAATTAATGTGTTTCAATTATATATTTTGTATTATTTTTAAAATAAATTAAATAAAAATCTTGAAAATTTATATCCATATTCTTAAAAGATTAATAAAGCTATAAAACATACAAAATATTTGATCATTTATATTTTTATATATTATAAAAAATAATACATGTCACGACCCGACCCTAATGGACACGTGGCCGACACTAAAGAACGAGAAAGTATAAGACTTTCGGAACCCGTAGTAAGCTTGACTTACTATTGAACAACAAAAACTGTAATATGACAGCTATAACTGTCACAAATAAGGACTATGAACCCACCTATCACACATAAACTCAATAATTTAAATTTTTTTCTAGCCACTTAGGGCTGACATCATGCACTTAATATCAATTTAAATTTCTGCTTAACAGAACAACCAATAAAAATACGACCAAAAATCTGATATAAAAAAAATTAACGATGCAGAGCTCTATAGATTTTAATACAATCAACATCAAATAATTATATAATAAAACAAAATAATTCCACTGCCTGAGAAATGGAAGGCAGGAATACTCAATTTAAAAACTTAATCTCTATAAGGTCAACCCGAAATCTGAGAAAACATATTTGAACAGGGGTGAACGCTCAACTCAATGAGCTGATATATATATTAATTTAACATGCAAGTCATTTGTAATTCTACATGAAATATCACATTACACATAATCATCCATAAACATACATAACATTCATGATGAAAATGTATGTGGAATCCAACCCCATATATGTTTTCGCTTATCGTAAATGGGGAGCTGACCCCCTCTCTTGGCTCTTTTAAATTCCAACAATGGGGCCACAGTGAGATCAACTCAAACCAGTCATCCCTATACTATCTTATCTATGTCCAAGGGCCACGGTGAGATCAACTCAAACTAGACAATCTCTGTAATAATATCATTATCATATAATATAATGTTATATTGTTAATGTTTTCTGTGTTAGTACAGCTGGATTCCACATCATCCTATTTTTCATCGCAACCACATACATACATATTATAACATCAATATTATATAATATGGCATAAACATATATTATGATTCTATATCTAATGCAGTAATGATAGCTTATATACATATATATTCACATTCATTCAATGCTTATATGTTATGCTTAGATGCAGAGTTAAATTAAAATATATCAACTCACAACTTAACAACCATTAACCAGCTAATTCTCTTCGGAGCGCCTCCTGATAACAGTAAGGAATACATTCAAAATTGTTGAAAATCTACGCGTGTCCCATATTTTTCAATCCAACTTTGGTCTCTGATCGGGGCAAATTGGTGCCATTGGAAAGCTCATGAAGATAGGAGTTCAACAAAATTAGAGTCATCGAAATTATCAGCCGGAATTCGTCATTGAAGGTCCAAAGGTTCCATTTTCTGATCTTCTTTTCCGACAAATTTCAGCTAGCAAGATGGGTATCAAAAGAAAATTGGTGGTCGAAATTAAGCAAAATTGGTGCCTATGAACTCTCCACATGGCAGACTACACGGTGGTATGGGAGGTGTCGACCACCTCCCTCCGGTTTGACCGAAATCGGCGTCGGAAGCTGACCATTCCTTCCTCCTCTCCCCCCTTCTTCTTCTTTCCTTCTGCTTCTCCTCATGTTTCCAGCAATTTAATCTGTTGGCAACTAATCCAAGGCTACCACGTGGCAATCTCTGATTGGTCCTAATATTTTATTTATTTATTTTTATTTTTTAAAAAATTTATAGAAAATTCATTTTAAGTCTAAAAATTATAAATAAATAGTCAATAAATTTCTTATAAAATGTACTTCATTTTAACAAACTAAAACTTGAAAAATAATATTTTTCTAATTTAATAAAAATTATTTAAATATAAATTTAATTTCTAAAAATTCTTAAAATAACAATAATAATAAGTAAAACAATTTATTTAATTAAATAGTTGAGTATAAAATTAAATTATTAAATAACACATAATAATATGACATTAATTAAAATTAAAATTAATTTTTTTGAAAAATATATTTCCCTTTTACTTTCATATTTATTTCTTTAAAATATAATAAATCCTAATTTTTTTTTTT